>JASDQU011403955.1:153841-170530 GCA_032191745.1 Picea mariana
AAGGGGGGGGGGGGGGGGGTGGAGAGAGAAACATGGGAAATATTATAATTTTTTCCATGTTTCTCCCCGCACCCCCACTGCGAGCATGTGGGTAAGGGGAGAAATAGGGAAAAACATATTTCTCTCCCCACCCTCACTAATAAGCTTTCAAATATTTCTACCCCCACCTCCACCCTCTTAGTGGGAGTGTAAGTTTTTTAATTAGATTTATTTCTCCACCCTCACTAATAATATTTAAGCTATTTCTACTCCCACCCCCACCCTCTTAGTGGGGTAGGGGTGGGGCATGAAATAGGGAAAAAATTAATAATTTTTTTCCTACTTTTTTCTCTAATGAGGGTGGGATTGGGGATAAATAGGAAAAATATTATTAATATTTTCCTCATTTATCTCCCCACCCATTGACAGTGGGGGTGGAGGGAGAAATAAGGAAAATGTTATTCAACTTTTTCCCATTTATCCTCCACCTATTAATCCCCACCCTCATTATTTATATGCCTATTTTTTACCCCCATTGAGGATCATGGGGGTGGGGGGAGAAATAATAATTTTCCCCACCCCCACCCTTATTAAGTTTCCTCCATTCCTCGTTCCAATGAGGGTCAAGATAAAGGAAGAAACATGGACAATATTTTTAAGTTTTTCCCCATTTCTCCCTACACACCCAATGAGGCTAGGGGTGGGGGGAGAAATAACAAGTTTTTCCCTATTTTCCTCCCACTCCCATCCTCATAATTGTTTTGCTTATTCCCCCCCCACTACCATCCTCATAATGTTTTCCATATTTCTCTCCCCAATTAGGGTGGGGATGGGGGATAAATGCAAACAACTTACTATTTCTCCCTCCAATAGGGAGAACAAAATTATTTCTCCTCCACCCCCACCCTCACTGGGGGTGAGAAATAGAGAAAAACTTAACGAGGGTGGGGGTTGATATGGATTGTATAGAGTAAAAATTTAAAGGAAATATTATGAATGGAAACACACACACAAAATATTGTAGGGAGCATAATAATACAATGAGAGTCAAATTATACTAATAAATGAAATGGGAAAAGACTGTGAAATGAAAAGCAATACAAACTAGCTAGAGTGGTGGTAGTTCATCTCTAAAGAGAGAGGTTTTGACTATGCTCATTCACAAGAGAAATTAAAATATGCCAAAATTTCCTTTTAACATAAATTCCTAATTCATAAATATCCAAAACCCTAACCCTAGTAGATGAAGTGTCAAAAAGGATTTTGGGCTTTGAGGTTGTTAGTTGATACATCAACTTCTTGGGGCTAGAAATTTTGCATACATTCTCTGTTTTGGGCATGCAATAGCTCGTTGAAAATATATAAGCAAGAAATACAAATTTTGGAAAGCTTGGTTATTCCACAGTAGTCCCAAGCGCCCAAATGGCCAAAACAAATAATTTAAGGCTTCAAAACTGCCCCAAGAGTTTAGGACCTAAAAAACTGCCAAGATGGAGAACCATGTTGATTCAATGGAAGAGGTGGCTGGCCACTAATTTCCACCTGGATCTTTCCTTAACCCTTAGAAAAAAATGGTCCCCATTGCATCAAGTTCCATCATTAGATGGACAAAATTTCGCTGAATTTTACTCTTTGTGAGCCACTTGCCTTGGTGAAGAAGCTATCCATCTTTGTCAATCGAATATAGTTGTATGTTCTGTTGGTGGGTGCCATTTATATTGGGGTCCTTGATCCAATACACCATATCCTTCTCAATGTAATCAATATTGAGTTCTTTAGGGTCCAAATGCTCAACCACCTCTGAGGTTTCCAATAGGGGTGGAAAATATGGTTGAAGCAACTCCACATTAAACAATGGGTGCAAGCCAAGGAAAGAGGGAATACTTGATTCAAAAGCATTCTCACCCACAACCTTTGTGATGGGGTAATTCCCATATGAGAGTGGTTTAATATTCTTCTAAGGATCTCTTTCTGAAAATGAAACCATACCTTATCACTAACGTGAAACTTGTGTGGAACTTGATGTTGGTAATGTTGATTCTTGTACTTTCCATTGGATTTCTATAAGATATCATGAGTCTGTTGTTGGGTGTGTTGGATCCATTCAAAAAATTTGGATTCTCTATCTACCTTGGTCTGTGCATGGGAGGACTCTTCTTGTGAAGATGCAATGAGAAGAGCTACGTAAATGGGGGCCAATGATTGGAACCCCAAATACACCTAAAAAGAGATATGACCATAGAGATGTGGAGGGATGTGTTGTAGATATGTTGAACATATGGAAGGATCTCATCCCATGTACATGGATTCTTGGAGTTGTACATGTGTAGGATATGAAAAATCATCCTATTGACCACTTCTATTTGTCTATTTGTTTGGGTGTGGAAGGAAATTGATTTGGTTTGCTTGGTGTCCATTAGAGACCATAGGTTGGACCAGAAGGTACTAAGGAATCTACTATCCCTATTTGAAATAATGGTCCATGGTAGACCAAAATGAACGCAAACACGCTCAAAGAATAACTTAGTAGTGGTTTTAGTTGTTATACTCTTCTTACACGGTGCCAAAATGGACATCTTAGAGAACCAATCGACAACCAAAAAGACACAATGTTTACCATTCTTGGGGGAGGGAAAACTTGACATGTAATCCATGGAGACTAACTCCTAGGGATTGTCTGGGGTTGGTAGAGGAGTGTACAACCCTTTATTCTTAATGGTAGCTTTAACAATGGCACAATAAGTGCACGATATGATATACCTGCTGACATCCTTTAGAAGTTTTGAGCAACATAAATACTTATTAAGTAATACCACCATATTCTCCACACCGAAGTGCCATACCACCTGACTATAATGTGCCTCTGAAATTATCTTTACACACTCACATGCAGGAACACAAAGATGGGCTGGATATCACAAAAGTCCATCCTGAAAATGAAAGTATTAATTTATTCACATGTGCCCAGTGTTTGATATGTAATAGAAAAGTTAGGGTCACTATCATACAATTGGCACCACCCAGAGGTCTCATGCTCACAAGAGTTAATAATTGTGGTTAGCGCCACAACCAAGGGCCAACTAAGGTAGTTTTCAACATAGTTTGTGCTCCCCTTATTGTACTTAATGTTCAAGTGGAATTGTTGCAAGTACGTGGACCACTCCTGATGGCGATCATTCTGTAACTTTTTTTGTGTCTAAGTGAATTTCATAGGTGTGTGATCAATTTGGATTATCTTTTCCTTTCCTAGAATATAATTCTTCCACTATCAACATGCCTGCACATTAGATTACATCTCTTTGTCATAGGTGGGATACTTATGAACAATATCAGAGAGTGTCTCATTGTGATAGGCCACTGGATTTCCATGTTGAGTGAGGACTACATTGATAGCATAGTCAAAGGAATCTGTCTCAATTTAGAATGGTTGTTGCAATTCTAGTAGAGTGAGGACTAGTGCTGAGCAGAGGTGGTGTTTCAAATCCTCGAATGATTTCTATTACAACTCAAACCAGGAAAAACTAGTTTTAGCTCCATCCTTGGTCACTTGGCTTAAGTGATAAATGATATGAGATAACCCCAACATGAACCTATCGTAGAAGTTGGAAGGGACCAAGAAGCTACAAAGCTATGTTAGAGTCATTGGGGTTGTTCGATCACGAATGAATTAGATCTTGGTTGGGTTCACATGCACCCCATGTTCATCCACAATATATCCTAGATACTAAATTCTCTGCATGCCAAATGCAAATTTCTCCAAATTGGCATATAACTTGTTCTACCACAGAGTGCTTAGGATCTGCTGAATGTGTTGTAGATGTTGTGTCCAATTTCTTCTGAAGATGAGGATTTCATCCAAATATATGTCCACAAAAGAGTTCGTGAATCATTGCAAGATATCATCCATCATCCTCATGCATGTTGTTGGAGAATTAGTCAAGCCAAAAGGTGGGACCAACCACTTAAAAAGGCCTTCTTTAGACTTGAATGTGTCTTCCATACATTGTTTTGTTCAATTGGGACTTGGTGGTAGCCTAATTTGAGATAAATCTTACTAAACATCTTGGCACCCTTAAGCCGATCAAGAATATTATCAATATGGGGGATCAAGTATTGGTTCTTAACAATGATCTTGTTTAGGGATCGATAATCAATACATAGCCACCATATCCCATCCTTCTTTTGCACCAATACAATTGGGCTCCCACAAGGCAAGGCGCTTGGTCAAATTTGGCCCTTTTGGATGAGCTTATGAATTTGATGTTTTATTTCCTCATTCTCTAGAAGATATCACTTGAAGGTTTGACTTGGTAGTATAGAGGCACCCCCGCAAGTGAATCAAATATATCTTTATATTCTTCTACAATATTGTCCACTTTCTTTTTCTATGTAGAGAGGCCCTATGTTGAGGTAGTGGTGGTTATAGTGACCTTCTATTCACCTTCTGACCAAACCATGAAGAGGAAAATTTTTCCAGTTTGAGAGATTACCTTTCAATACTACTTTGCTAAGATCAAGGAAATTGTAGTATTCGAGACCACCTCTGGCACTTTGTAGAGATGGCCTCCCAAAGTAACAATGAAATTATGAAGTGTGGACTCATAAACAACATGATGTTTCTACATATAGGATTGTTCTAAAAGAACATCACAAATTTCAAGTGGTGAAACATCAAAAACTTCAAGTGGCATTGTTAGCAACCTCAATCTCTTGATGACGTTGATTGATATCAGGTTCCTTTGGATATCACTGTCAACAGTGAAATGTAGTGGAGTCCCTTTACCCACATTTGTGAATGGAATAGGTTCTAGCCCTCCTTAGGATCCTCTGACTCTTCTGGTTGTATCTTTGCATTTGCAATGGTAGCATTGGGTTCTGCATCAATGATATGATTTACCTTATCCTTCTATGAATCAGAGCCTGACCTAGAGTCTGATTCTTTTTCTTTTATCTCAACCAATAATGATTGTTTCAAGCGACATTCAACAATGTTGTACCAATGTATTTTGTGGAACTCACACCACTTTCCATTGTCTTTCTTCGACTTACCATTACCCTTCTTTATCTGTGGCTTGGATTACTTGTCTTGAGGTTGGATATCCTTGCTCCTTTCTTTGTTCTGTAAGTTGGGGCCACCTTTACCATGATTCTACTGCGGTGAATTTGCAGACCCAAACTATCACTTATTCCTCTACTTAAATTTCTGCTCGATTTTGACAACACATTGATAAGCAGCTCCTAGTGAGGAGATGTCTAAGAAATCCATCTCCGTCTGGATGTACCTATCCAGGCCACTGTGGTAATTCAAAACTAGGTGTTTCTCGGAGTCTTTGATACCCATATTTGAGTGCAATGTATGGAAGATATCTGTGTACTCTGGTACCATTTGGTATCTCTCCTGACACATTGTTGTCCATCTTGTGTACTGTTCATCATAGCTCCCAATAGGGTATAATTCATCTTTGAGGGAATCAAGAAAATCCACCCAAGTGGGCTCCATCCTAAATGTTGTATACTCATCTCCATCATGTCTCTCCTAGTAAATTTCCCACCAATCTTTGACATGGGGAAGGGCCTTAAGGAGTGCAAAAGTGATCGTTTTTATATCCATTTTTTTTTTAATAAAGTAATAACCCTCTAACAAATTTAACCATTTATTCGAATCATCTGCATATACATTTGTTTCAAATAAAGGAATGTTGAATTTAACTTGTACCTTGAAGGGTGTCACACCTTCGAAATGGTTTCTTGTTGAAGGTGTCTTGGCTGTAATTTCTAGTCATTGAAGGATCTAGCTGAAAATTTCCAGCATCTCATTCCTCTATCATGTGAGGGCTTCCTTGACAAAGAACTTGATAGGATCCCCTGCTTGATCATCTCTCTTTTCATATTTCATGGGAGGCCACCTATGTTAGACATAGTGGTCTTCCCCAAGCAAAATTAGTTCCATACACAACTCTCTATACCCTGACCTCATTGGGGATATGCACTAAGAAATAAAAAAGAGAATATTACTTTGATACCATTGATCTAGATTGTATAGAGAATGGAATGAAATGAAGGAATATAAATGGAAACACACACACATAAATATTTCAGGGATCACAATAATACAATGAGAACCATATTCTATTAATAAATGAAATAGGAAAAAAATCTGAAATGCAAAGCAATACAAAGTAGCTAGAATGGTGGTAGTTTATATATGAAGAGTGAGGTGTCAATTACACTCATTTGCAAGATGTAATAATACCCATATACCAAATTTTCCCTAAGGCACTCAGCCGGGGGGAATCACCCATGTCAAATGGAGCAATAAGGAGTTAGGAGTATCTTTTTCAATGCTCAAGTTTGCGAGTGCAATTTGGTATTCTTTCCTGCATAATCTAAAATAGAAATTCTAGATTCCTCAGTGATTTCTAGAAATCATTGTGGGAAATGTTGGATACAAGGCTTCAAATGTCAACATTTTTGCACCCTAATTTTCTTGTGATGTAGGAGCATCGCCAACAAAGCGAGTGGAGGACAGCTAGGCGCATTAGTGCACATTTTGAAGTGAATTTTTAAATTTTAAAGGTGTATCACAAAAATCTTTTGAAAGGATTGTAATTAAAGAACCTCTTTAATGTTTTGGAGCTGGATGATCACATGAGATCATTGGAGAATGTATTTTATTTAAATGAAGCCGCGTGCAATACATATTCGATGTGTTGATCTTATCTGTCTGTCACAAATATTTATTGTAATAAATCCTAAGTAGTTGAAATATTTTATTTTGATAGGACAACTCTAGAGTAGTTGGAGGGAAAGGATCAAAGGGCCCCTCTTGTATAAAGCTTTGTATTGTTTCCCAGAGGAGGTTGTTGGCATTCTAGCTCTTGATAGTTGTTTCCATTGTAGCTAAGCATTGCTGAAGCTTATCAGAGTATATGAGCACATATATATTTTCAATTGAATGAATATAACATAGGAGCATTGTCCCAAATGTCTGGTGTTGTTGTGTGTATCTAAATGAATGAATGATAGGCTTTTCAACTATTTGAAATTCTCTGTTATTTCTTGTGTTTATGAATGCATTTACATGGTTTAATGTATGAATCTGTGAATATTTAGATAAGTTTCAATTGTCTCTCTTCTACAAGCAAGTTCAAGTGTGCATTTTGTCCACAAGGTGTGTGTTGATAGAGTCTGTTTCGACTCATAAGCTCAGAAGAGATAGCGTGAAACTTATGTCTACAAAGAGTGCATATTGTCCGCAAGGTGTGCATGGTAGAGTTTGCTTTGACTCCGAAAATTCCGAAAAGATAGTTTGAGAGTGCGAGTAGGAGGAACCTCGCTAAATTTAGTATTGTTCAGAGGGAGCAATAGAGCGTGGAAGGACTGTTGCAAGGAGTGCATAGTCATCCTTCAAGAGTCAAGGTTGAAGGAAGTTTTTCCACAAGGAGTGTGCGACAGAGTATTTTGACTCAGAACCCCAGGAAGAGTAGCGAAAACCATCCACAGAGAACTTAAGTCGTGGAGGAGCACCTGTTGCACGGCGTGCACAGGCAGAAATTTGACTAAGTGTCAAAAAGAACACACTAAGGAGGCAAAAGTTCGAGAAAGAACAAAGTTTAGGAGGGAGAGCGACGAAAAATATTCAAAGGGAAGATTCCTTTAAGGTTTCCTAAAATTAATGAGAAAGATTTGTCCAAGAGGGATTGGGATCATTCCAGACCGTCAGATCTAGGAAAGTTGCATGGAGGTTAGCCATGAAGCATTTTGACATTTCGAAGTTTGGAGTGTTTAAAAGTGTCAAGAAGCGGGATTGCCGAAGTCGCGAAATGAATCCTAACCATTGGCTGTGAGGAGGACATGTGGCAGCGGATTATAAAATCCAGGAGATAGAGGTCCGAAGAAGTTGCATGTGGAGTAAGTGAAATTTCACGAAGTCGTGATATCCGAAGTACAACTGGACCGTCAGATCCAGGGGGACACACGAAAAAGATTCGCTAATTTGGGGAAAAGTGTTTTGGAAGGAGACAAGGATGGAGGTCACGATATTTTCAAAGACCGAAGTTCTGAAGAGATGACCCACAATCACAACCTGTGGTCACATAGGAGAAATATTCTAGCATGGGGCTAGTACTCACACATCGGTGTTGCTAAAGTGACATAGAGCGAAATTGCAGGTATTTCAAGCTTGCAGGTGACATTGAGGGGAATTGTGTTTGTATTTTTTTTCTTAGGGTCTGTTGAAGGCCCAAAGAAACAATTTGGTTCAAGGAGTTTGAATATCCAAGACCGAGAGGTCACAGAATCCCCAGGAGGGAAGGGGGGTTGCACCAGAAGTGGTATCAAATCTTGAATTTGTTTTTCAGGTAGCGGAGAGGAGACAAATAAGTAGGATGATATCATCTATTGGTATCAGATACATTAGCATAATGCTGCCTAGGAGATGTGTGGAGTCGCCCGTAGCAAATAGAGCTATGAAAAGGGAAATGTGAGAACTCATAGCAAGATTGGATACCATGGAAATAATGCAAAGGAGAGCACTTGATGCTAGAGACGTCAGTGATGCATAGAATGAAGAAGTGGAAGTTGAATAAGTTGTAGTAGAGGATGTTGTGAAAGAACACTTGCTGAAAGCGGTTTTTATGTTGGTATCTAGAGAAAAGATAGACATCCCAATGTATGAAGGTAATTTGGACGTTGAAGAATTACTTGATTGGATACAAGAAATGGACAAGTACTTCAACTATGAAGATGTCGATGAGGAGAAAAAGGTGAAACATGCTGTCAACAGGTTAAAAGGACATGCGACACTGTGGTGGGATGAACTGTAGGCTGACGGGAGGAGCAAAGGAAAACAAAATATTAAGAGCTGAGATAGAATGGTAGCCAAGTTAAAGGCTAAATTCATACCCAAGGACTATCAAATAAATTTGTTCAGGAGATTGCAGAACCCGAGACAGAAAGGAATGACAATCAAAGAGTACACATAGGAGTTCTATAGACTGAACATCAGGGCTGGACAAAGAGAGAGATAAGAGGAAAATTTTTCCAGGTATATAAACGA
Source organism: Picea mariana (assembly GCA_032191745.1). Classification (NCBI taxonomy): domain Eukaryota; kingdom Viridiplantae; phylum Streptophyta; class Pinopsida; order Pinales; family Pinaceae; genus Picea; species Picea mariana. The sequence goes on from JASDQU011403955.1 coordinate 162,879, forward strand.
CCTGAGATAGGAAATCCAGGATGAAATCAACATGATGACAGTAAGGACAGTGGAGGATGCTTATAAGATTGCGTGAAAGCAGAGGAGAAGTTGGAAAAAAAGGAGAGTCAACAAAGTAGAGGGAGGATTTAAACAGAGGTAAGGGAATTTCCCATGACAAGGCACAGAAGCCCAAAGGTGAGGCGGAGAAACCACAATCACTCTGAAATAGGAGGAAGTTCCTGAGGAAGATAGAGTGGTGGTAGAAACTCTTTTCCTAAGGAAGATGAAAAGGAAGAGGAGGAGAGGTAAAGTGTTATGCCTGTTGTTATCTCTTTAAATAACACAGTTAGTTTTGTTAATTTAGGTGATAGGAAGTCATTGAAAAATGCAGTTCTAAAATTTTCAAGGTTCATTTTTGAGAACCTTTTGTTTGTAATAAAGTTTTCAAAAAGTCAGATTTGATTTTTATTTTAAAAATTTCAAAACATAGGTTTTGGTGGTTAAGTGCCTCTCCAAAAGCGCTTCTAAGCCACTGAAAGTCCTAGCTTTTGGAAACATAAAACCAAAATTCAGGGGCTATTTAGCCACCAAAAGAGAAGGAGCTTGGAAACAGTCAACACGTCCTTTCATGCATCGGAACCGTCGGGTTGATGTGTTATGATTGCAATTAACCGCGGAAAAGACAAAAGGAAAGTTGTTTGAAGACTTGGATCTCATCTCGACGTGATACATCAAATATTTTCAAACTTCTGTTTCATTAAAGCACGTGGTTGTGTACATTCCCATCATTCAAGTTTACCAATCATGATGACCTCAAATCTTTCATGATCCTTGTAATCAGGGTTTTTTTCTTAGTGTATATCTCACATTTTTTGTTTCTGTCACAGCTAAGCCAAAGCTCCCTAATTTTACACTGTGCGTTCTCCCTCCAAGCCCGATTTCCAATTGTAGGTGTATAGGAGCATTCCAACAGATGAAGAAAGAAAGACCAACTCTGAGGAAGGAACTTGACGTTATTTTTTACCTAGAATCACACCCAGATGTGTGTCAACTCTTCAAGGACGCAGGTTGCTACAAATTTTGTGAAAAATTATAGAGCTCACTAGCAGGTGGCAAAAGATTTTTCTCTGAATTTTGGTGGAAGAAAAGCAGTCATTGGACAAGATGAATTCCAAGTGGATGAAGCCCTGATAGTTGAAATGACAGAGCTTCCAATGACTGGAGAAAACCGGTTCAAAACCACTGTCACAAAAGATGTTGAATTTAGGTCATACCTGAAACCAGAACAAAAATGTTTGGTATGGAAGAAAGACATTCCTATGTCTTTTATTGAAGAGAAATGGGAACATTTATTGAAGGCCATCCTTGTTTATATAACTTGTGAAGGTAGATACAATAGGGTGATGATATATCATTTTAAACTCATGAACCATTTCACTGGAAGGAGCCCACTCAATCTGCCTTATTACCTCTACAAAATCTTAACTAAGATGGCTCATCAGGTCAAAGCTAAGCCAAGCAAGGTTGCATGTAGGTTATCCCATCATGGTTTGATTAAACTTTTGGTTTGTGAGCTGTTGCAGAGAAGGAGCAAGGAATGTAATTACTTCTTATTCTGGAATGATTTTCAGACTGATGTATAGCCAGAAGATAAGAAGAGTCCTTATTCAAAAAAGTCTTCTACTCCCAGAAGTGGAAAGAGGAAGAGGATATCCATATCTCCAATTCCAGTTGATCACCTCTCTCCATCTTCTAGGCCTAAAACAACTAAGAAGAAATTGAATTTTAGCAAAGAGGCAGAGAAGGTAGAAGAGCCTCTAGTGGACAAGAAGATCCTAAATCTCCCTTATACAGATTCTAAGGATGAAGAGCACCAGGTTGAAGCCAAACGAGGAGCAATCCTAGTAGAAGATCCAGTTACAATAGGGTATGAAAATCTAGTTACAACAATGTATGAAGATCTAGTTATAGTAGTGTATAAAGATACACTTACAACAAGGTATGTAGATCCATTGATAGCAAGGTATGAATATCTTCCATCACCTACTCCCAAGGAGGAAAATGAACTAAAAATTGTAGAGGCCTCATCTAGCAGCAAAAGAAAGCAGAGCAAATCAAAGAAGATCAAGAAAACTTAAAGAGAAAATAAAACAACAGGAAGTGCTAGAAAGGGTGATTAAAGCCAGGTACGAAATTCTATCAAAGAACTTTGCATAAACTAGTGCAGCCCTAGAAAGATTGGCACATGAAAGTGTAAAGGAAAAGAAAAAGAAGAAGAAGATTGTAAAAGACTACAACAGTCTCTGGAGAGTATCTATGCATTTGAAGAAAAAGTTCAGGTCATTAAGGTTGCAAGCTATGTCTTCAAGACCTCAGCCTCAACCATCTGTTAATCTTGAAACCCTAGCAGATGCAACCATCCACTTCAATGATCCAGAGGCAGCCAAAAATCCTACAGCCATTCCCGAACTTGATCAAGATGTAAAGGTTTCATAAGATCATCCCTAAGGTGTTCCAAAGCTAAGACAAAAGGTATTTTTCATTTTTGTTTAAAACAAAACTTTCAGTGGCTTAGGTGAACATTTCAACTGTTCATTATCCACTGAAAGCAGAGCTTTCGGTAGCTAACTGGCCCAGATTTTGTCTATTTTAGCCACTGAAAGAACTGATAGGGTAGAGAGGTATTGTTTTTGCATAGATCCAAGTTTTTCTTATCCAAATGCCTCAAGAACAGTTCCAAACAATAGATAATAATTAAGGTCATCATTATCAAGATTCTATTTTGATTTTGGAGATGCCTAGCAAGGTGGGAAGGTTAATTTGGTTACCTATTTTCTGGGCAAAAAATGGTCTTGTTGCCAGCAGGTGGAAAATTTGATTTCTGCCATATCTTGTGAAGACCCATCAATCTTGGAAGGCTTACTACACCTATCAAAGATTTTAGAAAGACATGAAGATCAATTAAAGTAAGGAGTTGACCTATTTTATAGGATCTCTGCCTATTTTCTTGTGTCAGTTATTGATTTTCTATTTTTGGTAAATTCGATCGAGTATTCTAGGATCTGAATATCTGATGTAAAGGATATAAAGCCAATTTTTTTTGATGAACCTAGGGTTCAAATTTGAGTTTTAAACTATACTGTTATTGTGATAAAGACATTTTCTTTAATATATTCAGCGTGCAAGCTTCTTTCATTTTGATTTTCAGACTTTCTTTTCATCTCTGCTCTATGCCTATGAGTTGAAATTATTTCTTTGTCTCTGTTTAATGTCCTATGGTAATTGTCATCTTACCTTTGATTATTAAGAAAGGATCATAAGCATTCACTGCTAGTTTGTTGACCCACCATATATATTGTTTTATGTATGTTCTAGTTAATTGATTAGTTTCTTATCCATTTGATTCACAACCTATCTGATAATAGCTCTTGAAGGCCTTGTACTGTTTGAATATACCTAGACTGTCTTGAGGACACAATCAAGTGAGTTAGATATTCATCTTGATCCAATAATTATGCATCATTGAGTGAACCATTGCAACATTAGTTATGTTACCAGACATCTATGAGATACAACCTAAGAGAGTTTCCTGGAGTGATAACAAATTGGCGCCGTTGCCGTGGAAGAGATTGAAGCTCAACTTTCCTGGGAGACGACACATAGCCGATCCTTGATGATAGACAAGGATTAGACATTACATTGGTTGTAATCATCTATCTGGCGACTCCACACATTCATCCTGGCTCCAAAGAAAATTAGTACCAGGGTGAATCCACAAGAATCACCCGTCACACCAGTGCCCAACCCAGAACTAATTCTCAGAAGAGGAAGATCATTTCAAGGTCAGACTTCAAAATAACGTATTAAAAGTAAACCTCTTTCTCATTCTAAGGAATCAAAATATGAAAAAACTAATTCTTCTTCCTCTAAGATTATCAGTGAAAAATCAACTGTAACAGCTGCAGAAGGAACATTTGTTGAAAATATTTCTGTAGAGCAACAAATGTTTTTTTATCAAGAGGAAAATGTCATTGCAGAAGAAGTGACAGGCTCTAATTTGGTTGAAGAAGCATCTAAGTATTTAGAAAGAAATCAAAGTTCCTCATCCCTTGAGTCCTTTCACTCACAACAGGTAGAAGACCATATAAATTCACACTAACCTTCTTGCTGTAGAACATATTCTGTAGGAAATGTCTGCTAAAGGTGAACAAACATTGGCAGAACAACTTGCAAATTTCTATATAGCTTCATATCAAAATTCTTTCTCGTCAGAAAGTTCCCCCCATTTTAAATTAAATTCCCCTAGTGTTGAAGAAATTGAGAAAATCCCATCACCTCTCTCACCAATAGTCATTATGGCTACACCTCCTCCATTGACCAAAATGCAATGAAATCTAGCTACTAGATATGCACCTCTTGTGTTGCCAAATCAACTTGCAACTATGCCCATTGGTGATTACCAGAAGTATATGAAAAAATTTACCGGAGAAGGAGATGTAATTGCAGAGGAACATATAGAAGCCTTCTATAGCTATGCTGAGAATCTAAACATAGAAGATGCTGATGTCTGGACTAGAGTCTTTGTTGAAAGCTTGGATGGTCATGCTAGGAAGTGGTTCAAGGAACTTCTTGCTGGTTCTGTAGCCGGAATAGAAGAATTGGATGATGTATTTTTAAAACACTAGGGAGATAGGAGATATTTCTTGTACTATATCACAGAATTTGGAAACCTTAAGAAAGAAAATGGTGAATCTGTGTTTGATTTCACCAAAAGATTCAACAGAATGTATAGTAAAATACCTGCAGAAATCAAACCTATAGAGACATTTGCCCAAATCACGCCAACTCATTTGATTCTGAATTTTGTTTTCTACTGAGAGAGAGAAGGTCTGCTACACTTTCCTTGATGCAAGATGATTCCCTTGAAGTTGAGTCAAATATCTTAGCTTCTCATAAGTTAAAGGGAAATGTTGATAGAAAAAGGTAGAAGGAAGAAGCCTCTTCCTCATCATTTCAAAATCCCAAGATAGACAAATTGGCTAAGATGCTAGAGTCATTAACCTTAGAAATGTCCAAGTTAAAAATTGAAAATAAGAAGCCTACCAAAGGAAAAGGATCCTATGAATACCCTCACAGAAATCCAAATCAGAATCCTAATACTTTCAGGAGAAATAACCAACAAGCACAGATTTTGAGAAGAGAGAGAAATCCCACAAAAGATCATAAGGTAAGAGCCCCTCTCCAAAATACCGTGATGGATGAAGATGAATATTATTTTTAAGAAGAAGAAAAAGATAATATTCACCGTGTTGGAGATGATGCAGGGAAATCTTATTTGACATAGCATGATTATTAAGAGGCATTAATGACTGAATAGATAAATGAAATTTCTGCTGAGAATGGTGTTTTTCAAACTGATGATGGGAACAAATACAATCTAATATCTAAGTTTAATACTACCACACAGAGTACACCAAATCTTCCTTCCAAGAAAATAGATGCCCCTGCCAAACAACAAACTCAAAAAGATCAGGTTCTTGATGAAAAACTAATTGCTTTGATAAAGATTTTTATATTTTCTCATTTTCCTCTAATGATACAATTACAACAGTGTTGTTACAGAAGAATGAAGATGGGCATGAGTAGCCAGTAGCATTTTACAACAAAGTTTTGAGGGATGCTGAAATTAAGTATGACCCAATTGAAAAGAAGGCCTATGCACTAATCAAATCACTCAAAGCATTCACGATCGATATACTATAGGCCAAGGTAATAACATATGTACCCTCAAGCTCTATGAAATATTTCCTTGTTCAGCCTAACATTGATGGTAAGAGGAGCAAGTGGATAGCTAAAATGATTGAATTTGATATAGAGATCAAGCCAATAAAAATTATCAGAGGCCAAGGGCTTGCCAAACTTCTCACAAAAGACAATTGTAGAATGTTAGAGATAAATTTTTTTGGGGTAAATGCAGAAAGTGATCAACATCAAATTTCAGCAGAGAAACTCAACTATGATTTGCAGGTATCCTCTCACTTGGAAGATTGTGAATGGTACAGTCATATAGTTTATTTTTTGTATAATTTGACAGCTCCACCAGACATGAGCAAGACACAAGTGAGATATTTGAAGCTTAAGACCATCAAATTCTGCATAAGTGACAAGATGTTGTTCTGGAAAGATCCACCAGGGGTACTCTTGATATGCATTAACAAGGTAGAATCAGTTCAAACAATGACATAATTTCATAGCAGTGAATGTGGAGGACACCATTACTGGAAAACCACTTCTCATAAAATTTTGAGAGATGGCTACTATTGGCCTTGTTTATTTTCCGATGGATGTGCGTTTGTCAAATCACGCGATAAATGCCAGAGGTTTTCAGGTAAGCAACAGTTCAAATATCTTCCCCTTAAACCTGTTATGGTTATAGGTCCCTTCCAACAATGGGGGTTAGATTTCATTGGAGAAATACATCCACCTTCTAGCAATCAACACAGATGGATTCTTGTTGCTACTGATTACTTCACGAAATGGATTGAATTCATTCCCACTAGGAATGCCAATCATACGGTAATCATTAACTTTCTATATGATCATATTTTTGCTAGGTTTGGCTGCCCCAAATTTTTTTTTACAGACAATGCAACAACATTCAATGATAAAGCCTTGGTAAAGTTGTGTGAGGACGTGGGAATCCAACTAGTTCATTCTACAACCTATTATCCACAAGGCAATGGCCTTGCCGAGTCTTCAAATAAGAGTCTGATAAGAATTGTTAAAAAATTACTAGAGCATAATCAAAGGAGTTGGGACTCTAAATTGAAGTTCGCTTTATGGGTTGATAGAGTAACAAATAAGAAATCTATTGATACTTCTCCATTCAAGCTGGTTTATGGTACATAAGCTGTTTTTCCAATCCAGCTCGCATTAACAGTAGCTAGATTTCTTCAGGAGGCGGATTCCGAGCCAAATGATCTTACCAGGAGGATTTTTCATTTGGTTAAATTACAGCAGGCCAGAGAATAGTTAGTTGAAAAGACTGAATTGCATCAGAGGAAGATGAAGGACACTTTTGATAGAAAGGTGAAGGCAGATATTTTTAAAACAGGTGATCTAGTTTTGAAATGGGATGCAGCAAGGCATGAAAAGGGTAAACATGCCAAGTTTGATGCTCTCTAGAAAGGTCCATTTATTATATCATTAGTGCAGCAGAACACCCCTTTTGTTCTCCGAAATATGGAAGGTGATGAAGTTACAGGTGGCCCATTCAATGGGCATTTTCTCAAACTTTATTTTTATTAAGGATTTCTCAAGCCTTACCCTATTGTAAATTTTTAGTTTCAGTTTTTCTTTTTCAGCCTGTGTGTCAAAATAACTCCATGCCCAATGGACTACTAAGTCATGTCCGTTTTGAGTCTTAGGTGATAGGAAAGGCTACAAAGTCAATAAGGTTCTTGAAACCTCACAGGGAGGCTTTCATCCCCAGAAGGAGCCAAATGTTATCTCCTTAAATAACACAGTTAGTTTTGTTAATTTAGGTGATAGGAAGTCATTGAAAAATGCAAATCTAAAATTTTCAATGTTCATTTTTGAGAACCTTATGTTTGTAATAAAGTTTTCAAAAAGTCAGATTTGATTTTAATTTGAAAAATTTCAAAACACAG
>JASDQU011403956.1:7863-21671 GCA_032191745.1 Picea mariana
CCCCTCAATACAAAATACAAAAAAAAAAAAAAAAAGGAGGATTGAAGAAAAGACTTGACTACAGCCCAAGGACAATTTACTTTGAATAATCATTGAAGTATTACAAAAGGTTCATAAACTCATGAAACAATTTATGAAGTAGTGACAATAATATTTTGTTGAAGCAAGTCTGCATTATTGAATTGATCTAATATTTATGTTGAGAATGTTTAGTAAAGCTACGTTGAGGAAGATGCCTTAGTTTTGTTGAGTAGATGAAGCATTGTTTGACTATATTTGAAGGGTCACCATAGGAATGGATTGAAGGATTGACTGCAATCTCAATATCATGAACTGAATGTGAAGCAAAACTTGATGACAAATTTGACCATTCCCTTAAAATTTGTTGGGAATCACAAACTGATGTCAATGGAAGTTATTTTAGAACTTTTTTTGGTATGAATAATCAAGGAAGGCCTATGAGGACTATTCAAAATCAACAATGAAGATTTTGGTATGACAACTCCTTGAAATATGTACATAAAGATGAATGAGCAACCTGAACTATGATGAAACCTTCAACAATTGGATCGGATTTAAAAATAATATCAACCTTTTTAAGTCACAAAAGGAAACCCCCCATATCACTATCTACAACAAAAACTAAATATATTGTTGATGCATCTTGCTGCACTCAAGGAATTTGGATGAAATAAACTCTAGAAGACTTACAAGTAAAATATGATCATCCAATTCTTCTTAATTATGACGATACCAAGTTTCATAAACCTTTCTAAAAGTTATGTCATGCACTAATAAACCAATCATATCCCAATAAAATTTCATTTCTTAAGGAACATATGTTTCTCAAAAAGTTATTAAAGTGGAATATGTGGATACTAAAGAACAAATTGCAAAAATATTCACAAAACCTTTACCCATGAGTACTTTTGAATAACTTAGACAGGAATTGAGGGTAATCTCCATATCTAATTAAAATTGCACAAGCCTCATAAAAAAAAAGGAGTACATGGACAGGAGGAGTATAATATTAGGGCGAGCAAAGAAATACCCCTTCTTTCATTGTTGTCAAAGGGGAAGAATAAACAGTAAAAATAAATTAAATAATTATTTTTTACTTTGTTGCCATCAATGCCAAAGGGGGAGAATGTTGTACATGGTGTTATGTTTTCATTGATTTCAACAAGGGCTAATATGGATTTATCATCGAGACACGTACCTTGTTATACCAGTTGCAAGAATTGATAGTAAAGAACGAAAAATAATGTTGATCGTTGGATCAAAATAAGAGCACAATCAGACGATAAAGAATGAAGAACAATGTTGATCATTGAATCAAAATAAGAGAATGATCGGGCGGTAAAGAACGAAGAACAATGTTGATCATTGGATCAAAATGAAACCACGATATGACGACTCAGATCTTTTTCCACGAGTCTGATGAGAACCCCCCCCAAAAAATGGCTAAGTATCATATTCTATCGGTTAGACTCATATCACTTAAAAAAATTTAAGTACGGTTCATTATGGAGGTAACAAAAGTTGGGTGTGCATTTTGATGACATCTGAGAAGAAATATGAGTCTACGAGTCTGTGAACCCGAGAAGAATCACTTAAAAAAATTTCTAAGTATAGGTTCATTTTGGAGGTAGTGGAAGTTGGGCATGCATTTTGATGACACCCAAGAAGACATGTGAGTCCTCAAACCTGCCACATAAAATAATTCTAAGTAAAATTCCATTTTTTAAATGAATGAGAACCGTCCACTCAACGGTTGACTAAATCCAAACCGTGGATCTGTCTAAAGTGCCCATGGAAGCTTGTGGATTGTCCACTCAACACTTGATCATATCCAAACCATCAATCTAAATTAATGCCAAGATAAGCCTGACTCAATGATTCCACGAGTCTATGAACCTTCCACTCAACGTCTGATTAAATCCAAACCGTGGATCTTTCTAAAGCGCCTAGATAAACCAGGGTTGTCCACTCAACACTTGATTATATACAAATCTTCGATCTAATTAACGCGAAGATAATCCCTTTGTGTGGTTTCTCTCGGTCACAAACGAGGGTTATATGGAAAACATGAGGAAGCAAAGGAAATGTTGGATAGCACCTGATTATAGGGTAAGGTCACCTGATAAACAAAAAAAATTCCTACAGGCCAAAAACATAAAACATGCCTTACGCCTTCTATATTTAGATGTTGGTCACAATGTTTTCTTCTATGAAAAAGTAGCCACAATATTAGCACCCATCCATCTCAATAGCACAGGAAATGTACCAGAGAACATTAAAAGGTTCAAAATTTGTCTATTAAAGAACTTAGAATACAACAAAAAAGTATGAGATCGGAATTAAAGGGGGGCGATCCATCAAAGACCAAGATATCTAATCAGATAAGGCAAAGAAGGGTTCCAAACTGTAATTGAATAGGTTTTGTAATATAATAAAGGAATAAAGATTTTATTAAAACAACATTATTATTAAATAAATGAAGAGGTGCAATGATACATTATTAAAAGACACACTGGTTCAAATTTTATACCAGTTGGAAGACTATATAAACTAGAAAATATAGTGGAAGGAAGATGTCTCTGTGGTCTAATTCAGAAGATCAAAACATAGACAGAGTCCAGAGAAGAACTTGAAGCATTCACATGAAGTGAGGGTGGAAGGGAGGAACAAGGAAAGATTGAAGTCCTCTACAGGTTGAAGCTTGAAACATGGAGTTGGTGCTCCTCAAGTTGGTGCTTGAAAACAAGAGGATTGGAGTCCTCTATAATTTGAAGCATGATCTATAGGGAGTTGGTGCTTCCTCAAGTTTGTAGTATACCTAGAGATGTAATATGGGGTACGAAGGGAGGTGCCCAATGGTAATGTGGTTATGCATTATTAGTGTAAGTAATTCAATGTAAGGTAATGTGGTTATGTATTATTAGTGTAAGTCATTCAATGTAAGGTGGACTAGGTCCACTTTATTAAATAAGATCCACTATGGTAGTTAGATATAATAAATGTGGGAAATCTTTCCAAAAGGTTCCTAGGAGATAGAGAGAGCTATATAAAAAAGTGTGAGCAATTTAATGAAGCATTATGAAGAATATTGTATTTGTACAAGAAATGATGGCTTGAAGACCTTTATCCTTCCATAAAGATTAATATATGGTGTTACCCTAGCTCAATGGTTTTTTCTAATTCTTGTGTTCATTATTGGTGAATGGTTTGGTTTATTCGTGATTATTTATAAAGTATATTTGAAGATTTATTCAGGAACTTAATAATTGGTATCATAGCACTTTCCTTGGCCAAAGAAGGGAAGAATTTTTTGCTCTTTCTGTAAATATTTTTCTAGGAAAAAAATAGGGTGGCGCACTTCAAGTTCCAATATGAAGTTTTTTTAGCTGAATTTGGAAAAACAAATTATATATTTGAATTCCTCTCGGAAAAATACCCAATTTCAAAAAAACAATCGGTCAAAACGGAGTTTGGGAAGTGAAGTTATCAACATTTTAAATTCGACAGTTTTTTAGGGTTTTTCCGTAAAACATCGCGCGATTTGGACATTAAGTTATTTTATAAACACTAGTTTTTGTTGAAGAATTTCCCAAGCAAGATTTCATTTACTCGAAAAGATGATGGCCCTAGTATTGAAGAATGTTTAAAAGCAGAGAAGTCAATTTGGAAAAAATGGAGAGGTATAGTCCATTTACACTTACAAGGTGATGTAGCCCTTTGGTGGGGGTCACTTGACTATGACAAAATGATGGCTCTCTCTAATGAATAATTTGAAAAAGTGTTTTTAGACAAATGGTCTCATATGAAGTGTAAGGATAAAAACATTTCCAAGGGTTTATTTTCATGTGGAAAATCTATATTACAGGTTCATGGATGTATTCATAAAGAAAATGTAATTGTTTCTATTAACCCTAGCTTCCAACACAATTTTATCAATGTTCAGTTGTGTTAGCACTCCAAGAGTCTCTCTAGGTTTTGAATTGAGAGAGCCTGGTAACTTGAATGGAAAATTGAATGACATATATAAAAAATGGAACAAAGGTGAACATCTCACACAATCACTCTTCAACTCAAGACAAATTTGGATATATCAAGACATAACAAGGCCACCAAAAAGGTATTGATCATACAGTTTGTTAAACAAAAGTGGGTGAAGAAAGCTAACTATTCCAACAATATCACATCTATGAATAATACATGTGACAGGTCAAATATAACTAGCAAATGACTTATGACTCTTTATTTATTTATGGAAAGATAAAAAGACAATTATCAATCATAAGATCAAAAATGAAATGAACAGTAGATCAAGCTCACAAGTACAAAAAATAAAGGTAAATAAAGGTCTGAACAACATCCAATGCCAAAAACTTATACTTCCATAATATATTCAAAAGGTATTGATCATAAAGAGTACATATGGATCTTCAAATTCGAACCTCTCTATCATTTAGATCATTTGGCTTTATAGCTTTTACGTTTGATAACTAAGATCCTTTGAAAAGGGATCGACTAACTAATAATAGTATATGATCAAATCTATTACAATTTTGTAGGATTAAGATCCTTTACTTATGGAGTCAAATCCTATCATGATCTATGGTCTTCGACAACTTTCTCTGTGTGCTGGAGGTTGAATACATTTTGTAGAAGCAAAAATGACAACTGGGACATCGTACCTCTTCTTCCTCAACCAAAAATAGAGTTCGATTAGAACTTGCTTTCTTTCTTGTTGGAAAATCCCTCGTTTGTAGCGCTACATGTGCAAAATAGTCGACAAATGCTACAAACAGTTGAAGAAGGAAATTTGAACTGAGATACATGAAATCTTGATTGAACTCTGACTTATAGATTGATATCTTCATTGATTTTGAACCCTTGATGTTGCTCCCAATTAATACAATGATACTAATCAGGCTTCATATCATTGCATCATTTGCTTAACCTTCCATATCATTGTGTATATGCAATTGAAGATTCATTGAAGGATTAGCATATACATTTAGATTAGTGATATATACAGGAATTTCATATCATATGACTGCTGGAAAGGGTTTGATACCCAAATCTTCATATGCATGCTTTCATTCCTTTAGGCAAAAACAAAGTATAAGCAAGGTAGAGGTGACCGAGATCCTGCAAATTACTCTGACTGATGTTGATTGTATAATTTTCTCTTGCTAGTACTCTGATAACCATATTTTGATCTCTTTTATTTATATCATTCCAGAACCAAAACAAAATTGAAGCAAACTCCTACTGTCGATTCCCAATACTGTGATCGCATGCTCTCCATTTGACATTGTATTTTTGAAATGCTTTGATACTTAGAGGATCCGATACATTCAATTTCCTTCGACATATAGTGCTTGGATTTCAACGCTGGACTTTGTGTTGGTTTATATGTTGAATGTGCTTGACATGTGGAAATAAACACAACTACAGCTTAATCTTTTGTTGTTTCTTTGGAGTTTTGGTATGTTGTGTGGCTTATGTGTTGGTTTGGTGTATTGACTCGTGGCTTGGTTTATGGACTTATAGTTTGGCATATACATTTGATATGTGTAGATTTAAACTTAGTACTTAGGTCACTTTCACACACACCACCATTTTTTAATAAAAAGAAAAATATATTTTGATCATAAGAAAACTATCACAATAAAAGACTTATGAAAACTAACCCAAAAGGTATTTTTTAATTATGCAGGTTATAGGCATATGATAGGATTTCTAGGAAAAAGTAATGATAAAAGATTACGAGACTTGATAAAAGGCTCAATGGAAGAATTAGAAGTTATGAAATAGGCAAATGACCAAAAAGAATATGACAATTTTAGCACAAGACGCTTAAAATTTTGAGGAAAAATTGGGCGCTAACATATGGCTCCAACTGGGATGGAGACCTCCCTACGAGGCTCCAAGAACCTAGCAGTTCCATTCACCTTGTCCATTGGGCTATGGATTCATTGTGCAACCTCTCTCTGCAAACTTTTAAAACCTGCCTTTATTCAAGCAAACTAACTGCTATCTTTCTACAAAACTAATAGAAAGGAAGTGCTCGGAAACGAGCTTATTTCCTATACTTCCCTACCTCTAACCAAATGTAGAATTTGATAAGATAAAAGCAGAATTCCATAATAACCACTCAAGTAGTTTCACTACTGAAATAATCTTATCTCTGTCACTGATCAATAAATAAAAACTGAAATTTAATAACAGTGATAGAGAATCCTTCATAAAACAACACTCACTCGGAAGTGATGATGAGTAAATATAATTTGAAATTTTCAAGTGATCTTAAACATAATACTCCATCAAGGCTGTAAAAGGATCTTTGAAGCTGAAATCAAAATCATGTTGATCTATGAAAGCCTCATCTATGAATATCTCTTTGATTGAAAACTGTTAACCTTCTAGTTCCCTTATGATCAAATCTTGATCATTAGTAACGACAATCATTTCTTCAGAATGATGTTCATTATATAATGACAAAATAGGGTTTACATCATATGGATTATGATCAACTAAGAACATATAGTTTTCAATGAAGTCATCAACTATTTCATCCTCAAAATTGTTTGAAAACTGCTTGTGAAATTGACATGCATACCTGTCCATAGAAACATCCACAAAAATTGAAGAATCTGATTCATAATCTGACATATACCTACATCCTTGTTATTTTTCTCAAACTGTTTCATACTCACTGCCCATTGCTCAAAATATGAAACATGCTGACATTTGTCTTGCTCATATACATGCAGATTTTCAAAGCAAACCCAATCTTGGATCCTTCTGGAAGCACGGATGTTCTCCTCAACTTATTTTGCATCCTCAAACAATTGTCTTAAAGATGATGATTTCCTTTCTAATAAGAGAAGGACAAGCTCTGAATGCTGATCCATAACATAGTATACGATGGCAGCAGTCTTTGTAGGCTCGATCTCCAAAGGCATGTCATGATAAATGTTGTAGAACCTTCGATTGAAGACAGACAAATACTCTTCCTCCTCTCTCATCAAGGAATAAAAATCAACGAGATACAAATCAAGATATTTGTTTTAACCCCAACACTTTGAAAAAGAATTGGACAACTCGGTCCATGAACCAATGGAATTAGCTTTCAAATTATTAAACCATACTACAACATATCTAAAAACGTTTCGGAGAACAACATCATAACAACATCATCATGTATAATCTCGAATTGATCAAGGAAGTTCTCAAAATCCCCTAAGTGCCTCTCAGTTGTGACATAATCCTCTCCATAAAACCGAGGAATATATTCAAAGAAATCAAGAGGATAAGGGTTAAGGTGATATGGCAACCTCAAAGGTTTAAACAACTTATTTCTGATTCTACTTTCAAAAGCAGTGGGTTGATCACGAGGATTAAAAGGTCGATGACATGGATCAGAAGTAATGGAAAAATGTGTTGAGATCTGAGAGGGTATTGAATCAGTTTCAATCTCCTCAAGGGAACAAGGATGATCAGATTCAATCGGTAAAAGATCATCTTTATGAACAGGTTGAGGTAAAGATATAGGATCAACATCAGCAATATGAGGAGGCTACAAGATTTCCTCTTCTAAGGATGGATATATAAAGGTAGGTTGATGATCATCCGAATAAACAAAACACAAGATGATCCTCTTTACATGTGAAGGGAAAAGTAGTAAAGAGCTGATAAAGAACAACAAAATTTCATGTAGAAAACTAATGAACTGATACCTGGGTTTACAATTCAGCCCCTTCATCTTTCTGTAAACTAGATCCTCCCCAGTGGAGTCTTTGATTGTGGAGTCGCCAGGGAGATTGTTATAGTCAATTTCTGTGTCCTCCCTTTTGCTTCCATCAAAAGTAGGATTGGTTTCGTTCTCCTAGGGAAACTAGCTCACTTCCAGTCCCCGACAATGACACCAATTTGTTAGCACTCCAAGAGTGTCTCTAGGCTATGAATTGAGAGAGCCTGGTAACTTGAATGAAAAACTTAATGATGTATATAAAAAATGGAACAAAGTTGAACACCTCACACAATCACTCTTCAACTCAAGACAAATTTGGATATATCAGGACATAACAAGGCCACCAAAAAGGTATTGATCAGATAGTTTGTTAAACAAAAGTGGGTGAAGAAACCTAACTATGCCAACAATATCACATATATGAATAATACATGTGAGAGGTCAAATATAACTAGAAAATGACTTATGACTCTTTGTTTATTTATGCAAAGATAAAAAGACAATTATCAATCATAAGATAAACAATGAAATGAACGGTAGCTCAAGCTCACAAGTACAGAAAAGAAAGGTAAATGAAGGTCTGAACAACATCCAATGACAAAAACTTATACTTCCATAATATATTCAAAAGGTATTGATCATAAATAGTACATATGGATCTTTAAATTCGAACCTCTCTATTGTTTAGATCATTTGGCTTTATAACCTTTATATTTTATAACTAAGATCCTTTGAAAAGGGATCGACTAACTAAAAATAGTATATGATAAAATCTATTACAATTTTGTAGGATTAAGAACCTATACTTGTGGAGTCAAATCCTATCATGATCTATGGTCTTCGACAACTGTCTTTGTGAGCTGGAGGGTGAATACATTTTGTAGAAGCTTCAGTGACAACTAGGATATCGTACCTCTTCTTCCTCAACCAAAAATAGAGTTCGATTTGAACTTGCTTTGTTTCTTGTTGGAAAATCCCTCGTTTGTAGCGCTACAGGTGCAAAGCAGTCAACAAATTCTACAAACAGCTAAAGAAGGCAATTTGAACTGCGATACATGAAATCTCGATTGAAATATGACTTATAGATTAATACCTTCATTGATTTTGAACCCTTGATGTTGCTCCCAATCAATACAATGATACTAATCAGGCTTCATATCATTGCATCCTTTGCTTAACCTTCCATATCACTGTGTATATGAAATTGAAGATTCATTCAAGGATTAGCGTATAAATTTGCATTAGTGATATATACAAGACTTTAATATCATATGACTTCTGGAAAGGGTCTGATACCCAAATCTTCATATACATGATTTCATTCCTTTAGGCAAAAAAAATGTATAAGCAAGGTAGAGGTGACCGAGCTCCTATAGATTACTCTGACTGATGTTGACTGTATAATTTTCTCTTGCTAGTACTATGATAACCATATTTTGATGTATTTTCTTTATATCATTCCAGAACCAAAACAAAAATGAAGCAAACTCCTATTGTCAATTCCCAATACTGTGATCACATGCTCTCTATTTGACATTGTATACTTGAAATGATTTGATACTTAGAGGATCAGATACATTCAATTTCCTTCGACATATAGTGCCTGGCTCTCAGTGATGGAATTTTTGTTGGTTTATATGTTGACTGTGCTTGACATGTGGAAAATCAACACAACTACAACTTAAGATTTTGTTGTTTCTTTGGAGTTTTGGTATGTTGTGTGGCTTATGTGTTGGTTTGGTGTATTGACTTGTGGCTTGGTTTATGGACTTAGAGTTTGGCATATACATTTGATATGTGTTGGTTTAGACTTAGGACTTAGGTCACTTGCGCACACACCACCATTTTTTAATAAAAAGAAAAATATATCTTGATCATAAGAAAACTATCACAATAAAAGACTTATGAAAACTAACACAAAAGGTATTTTTTAATTATGCAGGTTATAGGCATATGATAGAATTTCTAGTCAAAAGTAATGGTAAAAGCTTATGAGACTTGATAAAAGGCTCAATGGAAGAATTAGAAGTTATGAAATAGGTAAATGACCAAAAAGAATATAACAATTTTAGCACAAGACGCTTAAAATTTTGAGGAAAAATTGGGTGCTAACAAGTTGGTTAATAGATTGCAAATTCTTGCAAAGAATATCCACATCACATACTTTGAGGGTAAAAATGTTCAAATTTTTAAAGATTTGAAGCTTAGTATGGATAAATATGTATTGCATTAAGATTTTTATGCCATAGATATGGATGAGGTGGATATTGTTTTGGGATACCCTTGGATGGCCACAATTGGTACAATTAATATTAATGTGAAAAATAAGTTTTTGAAACTTTGGTATAAGAAAAATAAATTTACATTGGAGGACATGTGGCTTAGTAAGAAAGATGGGCCAATGGAGGCCAACAAAGAAGTTATTGTCGAGTCTGAATTTGAATCAAAGGTGGAGTCTACAAAAGGAGATGAAGAAAAACCACTTGAAGGACACAATCAGGAAGATAAGGAGGTCATTGAATCAAAGGCACAATGTGTTGCAGATTCGATGAACAAAGAACATATTCCTACAATTGTTTTATACTACCATTCACATCATATAGAGAAACAACAGTCATCAAGGAAAGGGCGTGAGAATCAAAAAATATATGCACCAACATGGAACCCGAAAGGAAACCGATGAAGAGGTGCATGGAGGACTACTAACACTACAAGCAGACATCAGGCTAGAGAAACAATCCCATGGAAACGCCGATGTGATTCAGAGCAAGATCAGGGTGGAAAGGCATCAATTAGACATCATGTTCAACTTCCATTAGGATGGATGGATGGTTGTACTTGGTACCAATTGGATACATTTCTTAGCCAGTCATATTGTATGGTTTCTTCTCGTGTTTCGAGGACGAAACATGTGAAGGGGGAGGGAATGTAGTATACCTAGGGAGGTAATATGGGGTACCTAGGGAGGTGCCCAATGGTAATGTGATTATATATTATTAGTGGAAGTCATTCAATGTAATGGAATTTCGTTATGCATTATTAGTTTAATTCATTCAATGTAAGGTGGACTAGGTCCACTTTATTAAATAAGATCCACTATGGTAGTTAGATATAATAAATGTGGGAAGGTTCTCTAGAAGGTTCCTCAGAGAAAGATAGAGCTATATAAAGAAGTGTAAGCAATGTAATGAAGMATGGTGAAGAATATTGTATTTGTACAAGCAAGGATTGCTTGAGGAGTTTTATCCTTCCATAAGGATTAATATATGGTGTTACCCTACCTCAAGGGTGTTTTCTAATTTTTGTGTTCATTATTGGTGAATGCTTTGGTTTATTCGTGGTTATTTGTAAAGTATATTTGCATATTTATTCAGACACTTAACAAAATTGGTGCTTGAAAAACAAGGGATTAGTGTCTCCTTGAGTTGGTTCTCAAAAGAAGAGAGATTGGTGTATGTTACAAACTATAACTTGTAAATGAAATATAATTTTTATGATTGTTACTTTTAAAGGAAACAAAAATTTTGAGGAAAAATTGGGCGCTAACATATGGATCCAACTGGGATGGAGACCTCCCTGCAAGGCTCTAAGAACCTAGTAGTTCTAGACACCTTGTCCATTGGGCTATGGATTCACTGTGCAACCTCTCTCTGCAAACTTTCAAAACCTTCCTTTATTCAAGCAAACTAACTGCTATCTTTCTGCAAAAATGACAGAAAGGAAGTGCTCGGAAACGAGCTTTTTGCCTATACTTCCCTACCTCTAACCAAATGTAGAATTTTATCAGGTAAAAGAAAACTTCCATAATAACCACTCAAGTAGTTTCACTACTGAAATAATCTTGTCTCTCTCACTAATCAATAAATAAAAACTGAAATTTAATAACAGTGATAGAGAATCCTTCATAAAACAACACTCACTCGGAAGTGTTGATGAGTAAATATAATCTGAAATTTTCAAGTGATATGAAACATAAGACTCCATCAAGGCTACAAATGGATCTTTGAAACTGAAATCAGAAGCATGTTGATCTATTAAAGCCTCATCTATGAATATCTCTTTTCTTGAAAACTGTTGACCTTCTAGTTCCCTTATGATCAAATCTTGATCATCGGTAACAACAATCATTTCATCATAATGATGTTCATTAGATAATGACAAAACTAGGTTTACATCATATGGATTATGATCAACTAAGAACAAATAGTTGTCAAAACAATCATCAACTATTTCATCCTCAAAATTGTTTGAAAACTGCTCGTGAAATTGACATGCATACCTATCCATAGAAACATCCGCAAACACTGGAGAATTTGAATCATAATCTGATATATACTTACATCATTTATATTTTTCCCAAACTATTTCATACTCACACCCATTTTCTCAAAATCTGAAACATGTTGACATTCTGCTTGCTCATATACATGCAGATTTTCAAAGCAACCCCAATCTTGGATCCTTCTGGAAGCACAGATGTTCTCCTCAGATTCTTCTACATCCTCAAACAATTGTCTTAAAGATGATGATTTCCTTTCTAACAAGAGAAGGACAAGCTTTTAATGCTAAGTCATAACACAGTATACCATGGAAACAGTCTCTGTAGGCCGGATCTCCAAAAGCATGTCATGATAAATGTTGTAAAACCTTCGATTGAAGACAGACAAAGCTTCTTCCTCCTCTCTCCTAAAGGAATAAAAATCAGTGAGATACAAATCAAGAGATTTGTTTTCACCCCAACACTTTGAAAAAGCATTGGACAACTCGGCCCATGAACCAATGGAATCAAATTTAAAATTCTTAAACTATACTACAACATCTCTGAACAAAGTTTTGGAGAACAACCTCATAACAACATCATCATGTATAATCTCAAATTGATCAAGGAAGTTCTCAAAAACCCCTAAGTGCCTCTCAGTTGTGACATAATCCTCTCCATGAAACCAGGGAATATATTCAAAGAAATCAAGAGGATAAGGGTTGGCAGCCTCAAAGGTTTAAACAACTTATTTTTTATAATACTTTAAAAAGCAGTGGGTTGATCATGAGGATTAAAAAGTTGATGACATGGCTCAGAAGTAATGGAAAAATGTGTTGAGATCTGAGAGGGTCTTGAATCAGTTTCAATCTCCTCAAGGTCACAAGGATGATCAGATTCAATAGGTAAAAGATCATCTTTATGAATAGGTTGAGGTAAAGATATAGGATTAGCATCAACAATATGAGGAGGCTGCAATATTTCCTCTTCTAAGGATGGATATATAAAGGTAGGTTGATGATCATCCGAATAAACAAAACACAAGATGATACTCTTTACATGTGAAGGGAAAAGCAAGAAAGAGGTGATAAAGAACAAGAAAAGATCATGTAGAAAACTAATGAACTGATACCTGGGTTTATAATTCAGCCCCTTCAACTTTCTGTCAACCAGATCCTCCCCAGTGGAGTCTTTGATTGTGGAGTCTCCTGGGAGATTGTTACACTCGATTTCTATGTCCTCCCTTTGTCTCAATGATGTATATAAAAAAGGAATCTCACGAAACAGATCCTATTTTTGTTACACTCCAGGAGTCTCTCTAGGATGTGAATTGAGAGAGCCTGGTAACTTGAATGAAAAACTCAATGATGTATATAAAAAATGGAACAAAGGTGAACACCTCACACAATCACTCTTCAAATAAAGACAAATTTGGATATATTAGGACATAACAAGGCCACCAAAAAGGTATTGATCAGATAGTTTGTTAAATAGAAGTGGGTGAAGAAAGCTAACTATGCCAACAATATCACATCTATGAATAATACATGTGACAGGTCAAATATAACTAGCAAATGACTTATGACTCTTTGTTTATTTATGCAAAGATGAAAAGACAATTATCAATCATAATATAAACAATGAAATGAATAGTAGCTCAAGCTCACAAGTACAGAAAAGAAAGGTAAATGAAGGTCTGAACAACAGCCAATGACAAAAACTTATACTTCCATAATATATTCAAAAGGTATTGATCATAAAGAGTACATATGGATCTTCAAACTC
>JASDQU011403956.1:28655-51574 GCA_032191745.1 Picea mariana
TCAACACAACTACAACTTAAGCTTTTGTTGTTTATTTGGAGTTTTGGTATGTTGTGTGGCTTATGTGTTGGTTTGGTGTATTGACTTGTGGCTTGGTTTATGGACTTAGATTTTGGCATATGCATTTTATATGTGTTTTTTTAGACTTAGGACGTAGGTCACTTGCGCACACACCACCATTTTTAATAAAAAGAAAAATATATTTTGATCATAAGAAAACTATCACAATAAAAGACTTATGAAAACTAACCTAAAAAGTATTTTTTAATTATGCGGGTTATAGGCATATGATAGGATTTCTACGCAAAAGTAATGGTAAAAGCTATGAGACTTGATAAAAAGATCAACGGAAGAATTAGAAATTATGAAATAGGCAAATGACCAAAAAGAATATGGCAATTTTAGCACAAAACGCTTAAAATTTTGAGGAAAAATTGGGTGCTAACAAGTTGGTTAATAGATTGCAAATTCCTGCAAAGAATATCCACATCACATACTTTGAGGGTAAAAATGTTCAAATTTTTAAAGATTTGAAGCTTAGTATGGATAAATATGTATTGCATTAAGATTTTTATGCAATAGATATGGATGAGGTGGATATTGTTTTGGGATACCCTTGGATGGCCACAATTGGTACAATTAATATTAATGTGAAAAAGAAGTTTTTGAAACTTTGGTATAAGAAAAATAAATTTACATTGTAGGATGTGTTGCTTAGTAAGAAAGATGGGCCAATGGAGGCCAACAAAGAAGTTATTGTCGAGTTTGAAGTTGAATCAGAGGTAGATTCTACAAAAGGAGATGAATAAAAACCACATGAAGGACACAATCAGGAAGATAAGGAGGTCATTGAATCAAAGGCACAATGTGTTGCAGATTCAAAGAACAAAGAACAGATTCCTACAATTGTTTTATACTTCCATCCAGATCATATAGAGAAACAACAGTCATCAAGGAAAGGGTGTGAGCATCGACAAATATATGCACCAACAAGGAACCCGAAAGGAAACTGATGAAGAGGTGCATGGAGGACTACTAGCACTACAAGCATACATTAGACTAGAGAAACAATCCCATGGAAACACCGCCATGATTCAGAGCAAGATCAGGGTGGAAAGGCATCAATTGGACATCATGTTCAACTTCCATTAGGATGGATGGATGGTCGTACTTGGTACCAATTGGATACATTTCTTAGTCAGTCATATTGTATGGTTTCTTCTCGTGTTTCAAGGACGAAACATGTGAAGGGGGAGGGAATATGGTATACCTAGAGAGGTAATATGGGGTACCTAGGGAGGTGCCCAATGGTAATGTGGTTATATATTATTAGTGGAAGTCATTTATTCAGGCACTTAACAAAATTGGTTCTTGAAAAACAAGGGATTACTGTCTCCTTGAGTTGGTTCTCAAAAGAAAAGAGATTCGTGTATGTTACAAACTATAACTTGTAAATGAAATATAATTTTTATGATTGTTACTTTTAAAATTCAAAGTTATGTACATTCTTGTTGATAAATTGTTATAAATTAATAAATAAATGATTTAATTTGAGAAAAAGAAGCAATATTGATTCACCCCACCTCACCTCTCAGTATTGAACAACATTCCAACAATTCCTAGATGGATAGCATAAGAGACCAAAGATCCTCCAAGTCTTGATCCATATGAAGAAGTCGAGAATTTGAAACAGAACATCTCAAATCCATGCAAGGGTATATATTCGAGCAATGCCAAAACAAATGGAGACAGAGGTGGTTGTAATGTTAGTCACGATTTCTAAAATTTTCCATATATCCTTCCAAGACGAACAAAAATCCACCATTAATCGTAGAATACAGATCCTGGTACAAGAAATCAGTGAACTGAATTACCCATGACATGAACCACAGAAAGGAATCTGTGGTGGCTTTTGCATTTGTTGTGATCTTGTTTTGTTTGGCATCTATGGTGAACAATACAGTCCTGCATTGCATCAATAAAAATATCAATGGAACGATCAACATATCAGAAGAAAAAAAATCACTCGCCATCTATTTTTAGCAGCGACTTCCACATTCTCTCATGGCATCCCTGGAAATCCATATGGACTTTCATGGAAAACGTCGAAATCTTCTCCTCCTCCTTCTCCTGCAGTTAAATCTACGCACTATTAGATCACCGATAACTAATTGGATTCAACACAAGAAATTCTCAGACAGGCGTCCAGACCTCTGTCATGTTTAGAACAGGATAAAGAGCCATTGCAGAGCGTTGTTCCACGAGGCGGATCCAACGATTATGTGGATTTTATCGAGGCTGATCCTCTGGGCGTTAGCGTGTACTCAATTCCATAGACGAGGAAGGATTGAATCGCAGTATTTATAATAGAAAGATTGAATCTCTTCACAGATTTCGAGAATTTTGTTGGCATCTGATAATAGTGAGAATTGCAAGTGTGTCTGGGAGCAGTTGGGGAGGTTCGATTTAGTTGTAGACTTTGCTTTTAATAGTTGGTGTTGCAGACTACCAATGGCCAGAAAAAGTACCGACCATGGTCTCTCTTCACGTGGCGTTATCATATTGGTCTCCACGTGGCTTCCCTGTCAAGAAATTTGATATGTCAAAATTGCTCCTTCACTGCACTCCACTTTGGCAACGGTCAATATTTAGACTCTTGCTTCACACACGTTCTTGGCTGGTTGTCAATATCGAAATTAGGCCAACAAGTATCCGCAAGCATTATCCGCCATGCACTAAGCAAATGATTGCTTAGTGCAGGCCGATACGTGCACATATCTCACATACATGCCATCATTTTGCCCTACCTGCATACATTCATACCATCGCCTCGTAACTGGAGTTTCCTTCTCACCAATGTTGTCACCGACCTCGGCCCCACCTCCGACGTACTTCCCATCGACAACCACACTGCCCGGAAACCACACTGCGG
This sequence comes from Picea mariana, assembly GCA_032191745.1. Classification (NCBI taxonomy): domain Eukaryota; kingdom Viridiplantae; phylum Streptophyta; class Pinopsida; order Pinales; family Pinaceae; genus Picea; species Picea mariana. The sequence goes on from JASDQU011403956.1 coordinate 31,588, forward strand.
ATAACACAGGTGGTATATATACCAGTGTATATACTCGTGGTATATATACTCAGTGTATATATTGGTGGTATATATACTAAGTATATATACCACCAGTATATACACTGGTATATATACCAAGTACATATACCAGTATATATACATAGTATATATACCAGTGTATATATTGGTATATATACCACCAGTATTATCAGCAATATGGTTTCTGGGCAGTGCGATCGTCGATGGGCAGTATGTCGGAGGTGGGGTCGAGACAGCTAACAACATTCACGAGGAGGAAACTCGGTTCACGAGTCAATGGTATGAATGTATACAGGTAGGGCAAAGGGATGGAATGTATGTGAGATATGTGCACGTATCCCCTTGCACTAAGCAATCATTTGCTTAGTGCATGGCGGATAATGTTTGCCATCCTAACTTTCAACCATCAAGATTCGACATATTGAATGACCTTTTTCTGCACCTCTTTGGTGAAATTCTTGTGTTCGAGATAAACTCAGATGATGATTTGGAGACACGAGGAATCACTTGTGTGAGACATGTGAATATGCCATCTCGAAGTCCACTGATTTATTAGCAAATACCCAACACACTTTCAACAATAACGACTGTAGTTGACACCTCTCTCATATTTGTGGCCAATGAAAGGAGGTGATCTGATCTACCTGGAAATCAGAGAAGAGCCTGTCAATGGTCCAGAACCTTCTGCGGTTGAATTTGATAAACCTAACCCTTATGAAAACAACAATGTGAGCAACTAGTACAAAGAAGAGTGCCACAACAGATTGGGGCCAGAGAAGCAAAGTGCACTGTTCATTTGGTCGACATACATGAGCTTTTTAATACAGATTTGATAGGTGAGTTTGAGCAACAACATGAATAGTATACCAGCCTGTGTTTCATGGAGGGAGAACCCCTCTTGTGACAAGATCTCAACCACCAAACAATGTTCACAAATCAGATTTGCAACAACAACATTATGTGCCCTCAAGTTCCAGCAAGGAAAGGGTTTTAACATTGGTAACATGGCAAGAATACATCTCAATGCCTAAGAGTGGTTATAACAGCCCTATCCAATCTTGGATAGACCGATAATACTAGTACTTATGTAGACCCCAACCTATAAACATTTTATTCTCGATGTCTTTATTTTGCAGGATGACTAAGCACAAGGGAATAAATCATTGTATTGGTTGACTAATTTCACCTAGCACCCTCATCCTGCACATGCTACGCTAGGGTGGGAAATGAATAAGCTCTCTTGAGCACTAGACTTGATTTAGTAGATGGCTTCCCTTTTGCTTTACCCAGTTTTGTGTGTTAACTGATGAGGAGGTCATTCCCATTTATACATAATGATATTCTAAGGTTCTCATGCACTCCCAAGAATAACACATGTCCATTAATTGGAGCCTATGTTACTCTTATTTTGTAATCACCCCTATTTTGATAGGGGTAAATCTAGTGAATTTCTTCACTAGCCCTTGTATTTTTCTGAGCTTTGGACTGTCCAGACACTTCCTTGGTTTCATACATATTGATGGGCTAGAGGATTTGAGCACCCTAGGGCTTGAGAATGACATTGGTTTTAACTTTGTTCATATTTTGGGTATTTTCATAGTTCCCAATGTAGTTTCAAAATCATTTGCCGGAGAATCCACAGTTGGTGTCATTTTGTCATCAATGTTTAGAATCCGGATCGGGATTCATCATCAGGACTAATCGTCAGTTAGAGAGCTAGCTGATCTTAGTCATTAATAGTGTATATGCAGGACAGTAAATAGGATAACTAGGTCGGCTAAATGTAACCCTAATTCGGAGCTAATTAAATACAAAATTAATTATTAATAAATTTAAACGTGACTTCTAATAGTGAATAATATAAATAATTAAAGTTTTTAATAGATATAAATAATTTAAAGTTTTTTAGGTTTTAAGTATATTATATTACTTAATATTATATTGTTTTACATTTTAATTATTGATGGAGATTAAGGAATTAGACAATATGATTTTGAAATTCCTCACTACAGAAATCCCAATGTAGTTTCCGCTTCTAGAGGTAATTCACATTTCCCAAGGTAGTGGTTAAAACAATTTTGAGTTGTTTTGTATGTACCATGGCTTCCTAGGCCACGCCATGTCCTGGTTTTTGGATTCCTCACCTTGTTTGCATATTTTGAGGCACTTGTCACCTGATTTGAGGGGACATCCACCTTGGAGGCTACATGATGGTTGCATGGGAGTTTCATTTGGTGTGTGTGAGTACATTCTGATTTAAAGAGAGGTCTCCCATTGTTGATATTATGGTAGCTGCGGGAGGTATTTACCTCCACGTGTAACCCTGACAAGAATAGAATATTTCGGGAAGCAAGAAGAAACCCTAAAGCATTAAACATAACCCTAGAAGACAAGTCGGCTCAAGGAAATATTTAATATTAAGTATTTAGCCTCCAGAATGAGAAGTTGGCCCAGACAGCTCAGGAAAAACAATATAAATACAAGTAGCTAGACCTCATTTGGTACACACAACTCGAAATTACAGCAGTGAAGAAGTGTGCACTGCAGAAACTGGGCAAGTGTGCAAGTCTAGGGAGTAGCTGCAGTTGCAGCTGCAGCTACTACAATCTGTATTCTCGGTTTAGGCTCAAGATTTCTATTGGTTATGGTTGGACTTTCTGATCAGTCTTGGTTATCTTTGCTTAGTGCATTAGCCTTAGTTGGCTATTGGTTTGCTTCCAGAATCATTCTCCGTCAAGGTTAAGGTGCTCGGGGGTGGCTTCGGCCTATGGTTGGGTGACACTATTGCTATATTGTCTATGGTTAAACGAGAAAATCTATTATTTCTAACAGGTTATGGGCCCACACTATCTTCAGATAGTCTAACCGCTAGAAGATAGATTGGGAGGATTTGCTCAGTTACAGTTGCAGTTGCAGCCAATTTTTGTTGCAACAACGCAACCCTAACCCTCTTGTTGAGGCACCTTAAGTGAAAAGATTGACCTAATTTCTAGATAGCCTAGTGTGCCCTAGCCTAGCGTACTTCCTGGTACTCTCCGCAAGCTAAGACGTCAAGTTTGAGTTTTTGGTCAAAGTCAAAGGTTGACCAAGTCAAAGAAATTATGACTTACTCTATGAAGTCAAAAAACAAATTAGAAGGGAATTCTAACTTCAGAGTGTGGAAGAAAAGGATTGACCTCATCCTTGCCAAGAATAAAGTGTTGGATATCATGAAAGGAAAGATCATGGAACCACAGTTCGAAGAAGGAAAAGCGAAAGAACCTCAGAATGTTGTAGTTATGGAGAAGTTCAAAGACAATGACATCAATGCCATGAGTATCATAGTGGACTCTATAAAAAACCACTTGATACCCTACATCTCCCATCTTGACTCATCTAAGAAGATGTACGATGCCCTAACAAACCTCTTCTCAGTTAGAAACATTGGAGAAATAATGAGTATGAAAAATGAGCTTCGTGACATGAAAATGAACGAGGATGATAGCATAACATCATACCTTGTGAGAATCTCTCAGTTAAGAGATCAACTACAAGCTATTGAAGAAATCATTTCAGAGAAGGAACTGGTAAACATAGTACTCAATGGCCTTCCCAAGACATGGGATGCATTTGCCGCAAGCATGAACACAAGAAATGAGTATCCCACATTTGAAGAACTTTGGACTTGTTGTGCAAAAGAAGAATCAAGGATTAGTGCAAAAGAGAAACCCCAAAAGAAATACGATGATCAAGCCTTCACAACAAGGTTCAAGAATTGCAGGAATAAAAAGAAGTTTGGCTCAAGGAAGAAACCAAATCAAGAGAAAGATATGTCAAAAATACAATGCTTCAACTGTCGAAAATATGGTCACTACAAGAATCATTGTCCCGAGTTAAAGAAAAGGAAGGAAACACACGAAGCATCAGTTGTCGAAGAAAGGGAACCCTCAAAGAAGGCCAAATAGGATAAAACAATTTTTTTCTTCTAAGACAAGGTAACACTATTCTTCATCATTCTTGTACATACCATGTTTACATAGTTTTTGTACATATCTTGCATATCTATTTCTTAGAAGATAATATGTTCAAAGAGAAACAATACCTATGGAAGAATAACAAGATAAGAATTGTTATCACGATGACTACAAGTCAAGCAATACACATGAAAAAACTGAAGAACATTGACAATCTTTGGTAGCAATTTCTATGGAAGCTATTAACATTAGTAACAACTGCAAGATAAGTCGAAATCAGAATCAAACTTGAAGAAACCTGGAGGAAGTAAAAACATAAAGAAGTCAGCAATAAAAAAGAAATTAGAAAAAGACTAGTGACACTTTGCAAAAGGTAATAAGGATGTAGACAGAAGTGTGAACTCTCTTAGATGGAGGGAGTCGATTATATAATTCCAAGAGAAGAGCATGTATTCATCATGAAGCAAGGATTAGGAGGGAGCTAATCCTAAATAATATGATCCATTGATGATTATGAAATATCTATTCATGTTCCCATTGATGTTAGCAACCATGAAAAGCAACACGTGTTCAGTTTGACTTTAGAAGAAGTCTTCTTCAAAAAGAAGCCTTAAAGTATCTGTGGTTGTCCATCCACATCCATGATCCTATGATGAAAGGAAGAAGTTGGAATCTTCAGGGCATGGAATCTATAGAAAACTCCATGGACCTAAGAGCTAAAGAGAAACATGAGGAAGAACATGAAGATTCCAAGAGAGAAAGAAAAGCCAGAACAACCAGTCATTATATCAATAATCACAAGACTACCAGCTTGGTTTGAACCCACTAGAAGCATTCAAGCAGAAGATATAGAAGTTGTGATGAAAAACAATGTATGAAAGACTTATGAATGGAAGCATTGTAAGATTCAAAACTAGAGGTTCTCTCAGATAGAGGGAGAAGACTATGATGATAGCTTGTTCCAGTAAACCAGACATACCTTTAGCTGAGCCATTATATCATCCGCAATATCCATGGGTTGGAGTTTACAACAGATGAATGTAAGGACTGTTCTCCTCAACAGAGTAATTGAACAAAGAAGCATATGTAGAGCAACCTCAATGTTTGGAGGTATACCAGAAAGAGACCCTTGTATGCAGATGGAAGAAGATCGTGTATGGATTCAAACAACTTGGTGCAAAGCCTCTCATTCATAGCAGAAGCGTGGTGAAAAATTTCTATAAAAGAGATATTGTATCAAAATGGTTACTCAGAAGTCTAGGATGTAGATTGCTAATCCATGACAAACTCTCATAATGACAGAAGAAGTGCCACTTGGATATGTTCCAGTTTGAGCCTTGCCACAATGTCATGATCTAGCAGGAAACAAAAGTGTTGAATCCAACCATGATATACTGTAATGATCATAGCTATATGAAGCCTTCATAGAAAACCAGTGTTCTAGAAGACTGAAGTACATTGAGATCGAGCATTACATTCTCCATGATGAAGTCCAAAAAAGAGAAGTGGTTCTCCAATATATCTCCACAGATGAAAAGATAGAACATATTTTGGTAAAGTCTTTATCCAAGATGAAAAATCTTGTGTACTCAAGAGAACAAGTTGGAGCTTGTGGAGATGATTTCCTTATTGAAAAAGGAAGAGATTACTCCCAGGTTGGGAGGGAGCACTGATGTGTTATTGATTTATGGACAATCATTTTTCAGCTCAAAAAATGGTCCATGATGAACAGTTCCTTTCCAGTTTAGAAAGTGGTTTGAGATTTATGACGGACGGGCATTTTCCAGTTCAGAAAATGGTTCAGATTGGATGGTCATTTTCGTAATGAAAATGGTTCGATAGATTGTTGATGTACCATAGACAATGATTCCCCTTGTGGCCGGTGTGGGGGAATGGTCTAGGACAATCATTCTTCTTGACAATCACTCTCATTAGTGGTCAAGTAGAATGGTCCCCCTCGCCGAGCAATCATTCTTTTGAAGTTCACAGTTGTGGGCAGTTTCGAAGAATGGTCTGTTTTGGAGGTTGGTGCAAGATAATCATTTCCTTAGGAAATGGTTCGGACAATCATTCCCTAGGAAAGACTCATTCTCTCCAGGTTGCACTTTGTTTAGTGTCAGAGGAATGGCCCAGTTAGGTGAATGGTCCAGGTTCAACAATCAGGGACATGCATTCCCTAAGGCAGATTCATTCTATCCAAGTTGCACTATGTTTAATGCTGGAGGAATGGCCGAGTTAGGTGAATGGTCCAGGCTCAGAAATCAGGACAATTATTCTTCTATGCTTAAGAAGAATAGTCCAGATAGCTCATGGCTGATGTTTTACTTTTTGAGGGCAGATGCTCTTCCATATATCACAGATGTGAGTGGAAGAATGGCCCAGATGACTCAGTTTATATCATGATATTGTTTTTTGTGCAGGTTGATATCAGATGATATGATTGCTATGGAGACTATATGTCTCTGGACAGTGGATGTATGCTACTGTGGTGGATATGTTCCACTGGTTGTGACTATCTGTTACTGATTGAGTAGCCGTGTGCTACTTGGTGTGGTAGTGTACCAGTGGATTGTAGTTGTGTACTACTATGGATAGACACAGTTGTGTTCTATTCAATGACATTGTTATGATTGCCATGTAGACTATCAGTAGTGTTGAAAATGATTATCAACTAGATGGATAGTCAGTGTGCTTGTGGACAGACATTCTCCAGGTGGAGAATGTTCCAGATAGAACATATTGTTGTTGGATAGGTATTCTCTCTATGGACAATGGTCCAGGTTGACAATTTGTTGACATATAAGGGATGATTGTAGGGGCTAAATTTCGCTCATAGGCTAATTTTCCATGGTTTTTCCAAAAACGAGATTCACTATTTTAAAAATGATTCGCCCAAATTCTATAGGATAAAATTATTTTACCTTAAAAATCGCCAAAATTTTATAAAAACTATACAAAATACTTAGAAATTTGAATATTTTTACAAAAATATCGCCAGTCATTTATAGTTGGCATATGAAGGATTAGTAAGATTCGCCAAGGTTTCTACATTTTAAAATAAATTTCCATCCTTAAAATCATCCCTACATATTATGGACTAGTATTTTTCCTAAAGGCACAGATTGTGGCCCGATTAGGAAAATGGTTCAGCACTGATATTTTCTAAGGAATATAGCTTGAGACGGATCTCTATGGTACATATGACTTGATTAGAAAATAGTCCTAGATTGACATTCCTATAGGAATTGTCTCTGTAGTCCATGGCGTAGATTTTAACATTTGTTGGGATAGTCATTCTTCTAGGACGTATGTCCAAATTAGAAGAATGGTCCTTATATCACTCTGTGGAGTGAGTGACTTATTCAACATCATGCCTGGTTACTCAGATAGAGTATGGCTTCGAGATATGATGCAGTTGATGCTATCATATGATAGTGATGATGGTGCTCGTGATATAATCATGAGATAGTCTGTACGACTATGATGATGCTACCAGTTGAATGGTATGTTTGTGCTCAAGACCATTTTCTTCAATACCTCCCTAGCTAGGGGGGAGTGTTGATATTATGGTAGACGCGGGAGGTATTTTTCTCCACGTGTAACCTTGATAAGAATAGAATATTCTGGGAAGCAAGAAGAAACCCTGAAGCATTAAACATAACCCTAGAAGACAAGTCGACTCAAGGAAATATTTAATATTAAGTATTTAGCCTCCAGAATGAGAAGTTGGCCCAAAGAGATCAGAAAAAATAGTATAAATACAAGTAGACAAACCTCATTTGGTACAGAAAGCTAGAAATTACAACAATGAAGAAATGCGCACTGCAAAAACTGGGAAAGTGCGCAAGTCTGGGGAGTAGCTGCAGCTGCAGCTACTGCTATCTGTTTCTCAGTTTAGGCTCAGAATTTCAATTGGTTATGGTTGGACTCTCTGATCAGTCTTGGTTATATTTGCTTGGTGTATTAGCCTTGGTTGGCTATTGGTTTTCTTCCGAAATCATTCTCCATCAAGGTTAAGGTGCTCGAGGGTGGCTTCGGCCTATGGTTGGGTGACAATATTGCTATATTGTCTATGGTTAAACGAGCACATCTATTATTTCTAACACCCATGACTTAAGGAAGGCACTAGAATGTTTTGAGAAAATACATACCACCTTAGAGACCTCATACTTAAGCTTTTTAGTTATTTTCAAAGGGCTGCCCCAATCTTGAAGACTTTATTTTATGATATATGGGAATGTTGACATTGGAGACCAGAAGCCCACAATGGAGGGGCCCTAAGAGCCTTGCATTGCATATTTGATGGGAGATGGCTACTTCACACATGATATTGGATTTGACATGGAGGGGTTGCCCCCTCCTGTACATTTTTTATTCATGATTTGTAGGATGTTTTTCCCTTGGAAGCCCATATGTCCACCTCGAAGGAAACTTAGGAGTGTTGACTTGCACACTTTGAGGAGTTTATTGAACATCTACACACTTGGGGGCGGGGAGGGGGGTAGGCTTGGACACTCTTTATTCCCTATCTTATGGAGTCATCCTTCTCTCTTGGTTTATTCGCACATTTATCATTGTACATGTGGCTTGATCACCTTATTTTATTGTTGTTTTAGAGTAATTAGTTGGAGAATGGAATTTTACTTTTCTTAGCCTAAATCTAAGCATTTGTCATGAGATAATAAGTTATTTTATTGTAAAGGTAGGCCAACATCACTCTATAAATAGAGGTGCCCTTCTTCGTTTTTATCAATGGTTGGATTTTGGAGCACTCACTCTTTGGAGCCTAATTGACATATGTTTTCTTGGAGCATATGGTTGTGTAAAGGGTTTTTATATTTGTGAATGAATGATGTCAATTCTTGAAGCTTCTTTATCTTGGTTATTATTTGGTGCTTCAGGATAAATGGTGAAATGTTCAAGTCTTCTACAATCCTTCGTGATCGATCCATTTGAGGGGTAAGTTTACAACTTGGAAGTAAGATATTCTAGGGTTTCCTTCCTTCTTCCTTTGTTGGTTTGGTGATTACTTTCTACCATGCTTGGATTTTCCTTTGGTTCTCTAGCAAAAGTATCAAGTAAGTTCATCAAATCATGGTTGATCTTGTTGGTGAAGACTTTCCATCAAGTTTCCCTTCTTGTAGACCTTGATATTCATTATTGATCTTGATTGGGTGAAGGATTAGTTTTCCTATTGGTTCTAAATCCCTAAGCCTTAATCCTAGAATGAAACAAGCTAACTCTATGGAGGTTTTTTCTTGACCTCATTGTCATTTGATTCTTCTTGACTCCATTGCCCCAACTAGATTCGGCACTGATATCTATCTCCTTCCATCACTTATTCTAAAACCCTAAAAACCCCAAAAATCATTTTACTAAGGCTACTCTCAACTTCACCATGTGCCTCATTGTTTGGGCTTAGTAATCCTAGTAGGGATACCCCCTTTGAGCTGAAGGAGCGATGACCTTAGAATAGTTCGTTGAGGTGACAATGGTGACCGTCCTAACAATTGCCCTTGAGTTGTACCTAGTGGTACAATTTTAGTAGAGCCATATATCCTGCCATGTCATTGTTGTATCCTAGTGTGAGGTGGAAAATTGTGTTCCTTCTAGCACCAACAATAATGGCATGTGGAGAACACCAATTGTCACCTTCTAGTCATCTAAAAAAGTCGTTGAATAATTCAAATGCAAAATTCTATGAAACTTAACATTGGTTCAACCATCTCCCATTTTCGTAGAGAAGAACCATAATCAATCATGATTTATTATGTCCCCTTGCATAAACACATATCATCAATGGTAAACTTGGTATATGCATATTTATTCCAGAAGGTGGTCTTGAATAGTTCATAATATAACATTGTGCTTCTCATTAAACTTTCCTTATGCTTACGTCGGTGTTTACTAGACCACAAGTTCATACCAACAAAAAGAATTGATTGAAAGTGATGCAACCATGAATAAGATAATTCATAGCCTTCATGGTTGAGGCTAAACTCTACTAGAAATTCCTAATCATGTGGTAAGCAAAATCTCAAACATATATCAATCTTTCCATCCAACCACTTGATGCATTCAACCCCATTTGACATTAAAGAATACTAAATTCTCCATCTTATCATGTATAAGTGTGCCAAATTTTCAATAAGTCCATTGTTTAGTGCTCCCATCTCATCTTCACAATATGTGAGGTCCACATGTCCCTAAGTCTCAAGTTTGACCTCAACATTCCTACATTGCACTTTGGCCACCTCCATAACAAGATACACACTGCCCACCTAGCTGCTGCCTTCACAGCAAGATTTCCTCACACCAAGTCAAAGTCCAACATTTGGAAACTAACGAGTAATCATCAAATACATTTGCATTTTGGGGCAAATTTCATGTCGATCCCATAACCCAAGAGCATTACATAAAGTCTCAACTTGCGGTGTTTCAATATTTCTACATTTAACTTTTATAGTATATGTGGACTTGACATGAAATTTATACGGTTTTGTGTTAAGGCCATCTAAACAGTACCCATCAGACTCTAGCATATATGCCAAATGATAATTTTGGAGTTGACTCACAACACAAACACTTCCCTCAATATAAACACGAGCGTAGTTTAAGTTTTGGATGTTTTCCGAGTATTTTTTTAAATTTCGTTCAAAATCTTATTAAAAATCGTTAGTTAGAATTGTAAATTTAAGTGGTTGAATTTGTATAATTTAAATGTTTTAAAAGTTTTCAAAACACTAAATCTATTTATAGATTAAAAATATAAAAAAATAGAAAATTTCCATTTTAATTCCCTAAAACAATAAAAATCCAAAAGATAAAACATTTACTCTTCAAAAAAACTTCAAATAAAAATATAAAAAAATAGAAAATTTCCATTTTAATTCCCTAAAACAATAAAAATTCAAAAGATAAAACATTTACTCTTCAAAAAAACTTCAAACCTGTAGTTAAAACTCAAAGCACTGACAGCGCTTGATGTCTCGGTCTAACTTTTCAGGTCGGTGCCCTAGATTGAGAGTGAAATTAGTTTCTCAATGTGTAAGGCTCAAACAATGTAAAATGTTTTATTCCGATCTGATTATTTACAATAAAAAAAAACATAGTAGGCTAAAGATTCTACTAAATGAAAATTTTTTTGGGGGATATTTGTCCTGCTAGAAATTATTGGATTTGTAAATTTAAGTGATTATTTTTGTAAAATTCCCATGCCCTGACATTTTTTCAGCGTGCTGAATCCATTTCTGCATTCAAAAATGAATTCTGAACAACAAAAAATAGTAATTAGTGTACAACCATAAAAACCATTTAATAAAACAACTAACCAACTAAAAACAATTACCTTAGATTTAGTACTTAACTTAAATTTCATGAATGATGGTTGTTGTATCATATGCTTATACTCGGTTTTAACAATCACTTAACTATTTCAAAGTACAAAATAAAAAAAAAAATAAAAATAAGGCGCTCTCTGAAATTTTGCAACTAACCTAAATTTCATGGTGGTTGGTTGTAACTGGTAAGATATGCTTGTGCTCGTTTATAACACTTCATCAACTATTACAATTCATTGAGTAGGTTAGTAGATTACAAATCATTGAGCAGCTATTAGAGGTCGATGTTATTCTGAAGTTGTTCTTTGCGGACGTGTATAAGGTATTGCCTTAATTGTTGTGTGTTCATGGTATTTTCTTTAAACTGAGTTGCAGTCTTTATAATTCTCAATTTTTTTCATTTTCCTCAAACATATGTTTGATTAATCTGTAAATGAACAAAACCCTATACGCTAAAGTGTGCGTATTAAACTCACAAGTGTCTCTTCTTCCATCTGTGCTGTATTTTGGTATCAGAGCTTAGGTTGAACCAATGAAGCCCGTGAGTAGAGAGAGACGGCCGGTTGTTGAAGCCCATGGCAGAGTAGAAACCCTAGCCGCCATTTGAGTTGAACCCGAGGACACCTTGAGGAAAAGAAAGTTGTGGAAGGGAGTCCGCTCATTCTCTGAAAGTTTACAGAGTCGTCGTCGTGAAAGGGAGTCCGATGGGAGTCTGCTGAGAAGTCAGTTGGTTACTGGTTCACTAAGAATCCATGTGCAGACAAGTCGGTTTGCTGGTCATTTTGCGCGCAGAGAGGAACAGTGGAGGCTGAGTCGCAAGGAGGTGTTTGACTCGTGAGTGAATGCCGTAGAGGTGGGGTTAAAACCCTAGCCGACGAACAGTGGAGGCCGAGCCACACAGATTTGTCTATTCAGTGAAGATGAGCGGTGAAACCCGTGCTCAGGAGGGGTATTCGCGCAGAGCAAACTCTTGCAGAGGTCGCAGAGCCTGATTGCAATCTTGGCCGAGAAGATGTCCTTCAATGAGTCCTGGCAATGGCAAGGGGATGGATTTTTGCTGATTCGCCTCTTGCAATTTCACATAAGATATCTTATGGGATTATTTGATTGTAAGTGAAGAGGAGTCACAAAATTTGTTGGAATCAACCCCAGCTAAAGACTGCATGGACTCTGAACTTGCTCCAACTTCCATGGCCAAACAAGGTATCGACATGGCCAAACAAGGTATCAAGAACCAACTGGACTCTGAACTTGCTCCAACTTCCATGGCCAAACAAGGTATCGACATGGCCAAACAAGCGATCAAGAACCAACTGTATCAGAAAGATGGAGGAAAACTATTTTAATAAAGGGGAATTACAATGTATATTAGACGAAATGAACGGAGATGTACCCTTTGATGATCAGATTGACATATCAGATTTTTACTCATTGCAACCTCTTCTGAATCAGATGTTGATATCCAACATGAACCTATACCAAAAACTGTCTTAACATCCAAGAAACCACGTTACTATTCTGCACCTAACATTCTCAGGAAAAGTTGTAACTGATCTTACAAAGATCCATACAGAAGGAAATGGAAGCACTACAATCAGGAAGCACTACAATCATGAGAACAAAACACGCGGACAGTATTTTGTATTGATAATTGGTGGGAAGTTTGAACTATCTCACAACTATTTGGCCAGACATTGTATATTTAGTGAGCATCCTTAGTCAATTCATGGCTAAGTCTCATGAAAGTTACTGGATAGCAAGCTTTTCAAAGAGAGTTCTTTTATATCTGAGAAGGATGATGCTTGTCAGACAATTTGGTTGACTTAGATTCTTGAAAATGTGGGTGAAGAACAAAGCAGTAGTCTAAACGTTCTACCTTTTGGCTGTTTTTTAGCAATTTTTTCCTTTTAATTTTGCTCGAAATCCCGTGATGAATGGTTGGATCTGCATATTTGAGTGGCTAGGTTTGTATAATGCAAGTGCCCCGGAGTTTTTCAACAGGTTGAATCCATTTATACATTCAAAAATGCAATTTAAACAAACAACAAAAAATAACTATTTTGTTAAAATTTACCAAAAAACCCAAAAGATCGAACTTTTGGCCAACCCCTGCTAACAATTATCAAATGTGATAACCAAAGTTTCATCAAGCTAGCCAATAATAATGTGTACCATACCAGATCTAAACATATTAAAATACAACATCATTTGATCTAAGCATATTAAAATACAACATCATTTTGTAAAAGAAAAAATATATTCAAAAGAAATTGACTTAATAATATGTTGTGATATTGATAATAATATGGCTGATGTTTTTACCAAGCTTCTTGTATAGACAAAATTTGAAATATGTAGAAGTCATTTAGCAGTTTGGCTTTTCATTTTCATGAAATGTATGTTATGATTAACATAGAGACTAAACAATTAAACCCACAAGTGTCTTTTGCTCCGTCTGCTGTGTATTTTGTAATTTTATTGTTATTGTTTTTTCTGTTGATGGTATTTTTTGTTTTGATATATAAGTTTCGGAGCACTGAATCTTATTTATCGTTGAATTAACTTAATCCATGCTAAAATATTCACAGGACGAAAAGAACCATAAATTGAGAATACTAATTGGCTTTCTTTGTGGAAATATAGATACAGCTTGACATGTCAATTATAGATCACATCATGTTACAGGAAGGAGTGCTCTCGGGCTCTTCGTAGAGTAAGAAGGAATTAGAACTGTACATAAAACTGCTCCCATAATTGTTTTCGTCGCAGGCTACATCTTCCCATGTGAAAGGGGAATAATTGTAATTGTATTCCTGCTGCTCCATTCGCTTTGTATTGTCTTCTTTGGAACTATCTTTTTCCTTGCATTGTTGGTTTTTGATCTGATCCAGCTTCCCCTCCTCTTTCCACATCTGTATGTGCTTCCCAGTGTTCCTGGCCAGCTTCTTCATCACCTTTTCGGGCTCCACCGTGGTTTTCACACTCACTTTGTTCTGGGATGCATCTATGCTCACTTCCTGCAACCCTGTGTTAAAATTTAACATTCAGTCAGGGCAGTTTTTGAAAACTATTTAACTACATTGAGGTTTCTCTACTGTATAACGTCTGTGAAGGTGAGAATAATAATAAAAGGTTATACCCTGCATCTTTTGAAGTGCTTTGTGAACTTTTCTACGGCACCCTTCGCAATCAATGTTAACCGCCATGGAGAAACTGCGCATCTGCGTTTTCTGCTGCTTGTGGACCAACGACGAAACCTCCTAAGGTTATATTAAGCTATTCCAGTTTTCGTTTTACAGGAAAGAAATTATCAGAAAAATTAAAAAAAACATGAGAATTCGAACCTCTGCCATCCTGTGGGGAGCGAATATCTATATCCTTGTTGTTCGGAGATCGAGAGGATCGATGATCTTATGGGACACCGCGGTTGTTGACTAATATCAGAGAAAACAAGCTCCCCTGAGAGGCACAAACAGAATCGATTTGTTGGATGAAGCATGTAATATCATAACCTAGCTTGTGTAACTTAATATTTTTATATGTGTTGGAGTGAGTGGGAGGGTTGGGATCTTGCATGGAGCTCCTGTGAGTGGGAATGTTCGAAGAAGGTATGAGGAAAGTTCATCAGCCAGTGTATCGGGGCGAGTTGAGGGCCCGGATGATGGATCTGGCTGGCTTCTCCGCCACCGCTTTCGATGTAATCTTTGTCTATCTTTTTCGGATCCTCTGCCCACTTTAAAGTACGACAGATAAAACATCGTGGAAAATGAGAAAAATAGAAATTATATGATGTTGCAAAGTGGCGCTGTTGTGAGCCACAAAAATAGCGTGGGTTACGAGGCTACTGTCAAAGTATCGTACAAAAGTCAGGATCTTCCAAGAAAATACTTCCAGGTAATAGCTACTGTCACGATCCTCTATCGTATGTATCTTCCAGGTACTCGCTATTGTCACTATGTCGTTGCACTATATGGGAGAATTGTCCATCAGAGCCAACTCGACGGTATGGTGAACCATTAAGCAGCGTGGAAAGTTGGGTAGAGCTATGTTATTGAGGGAGTAAGCTAAAACTTCGGAGCAATCTTCCGGAAAGGGTCTGAATTAGGTCAGATTTTCAGGGGTAGCGTAAGTTTGGCATGATCAAAGTTTTGTATATTTCATAATCTTATCTCATGTCTCATTTTAAACCAACCTAGATGCTCAGAAAATTCATGAGACTTTTAGATCGACCGCGCACATCATGAAAAAGTAAAACCGCATGTAAAGACCCTCGTTGGATAAATGTTTAAAGATTATAAAGTAAAACTAATTAGGGGATTAATTGTGTTAACAAGGTATTAATTAAACAAAGATGATTCAATGATCTTAATAAAGTGAGTTATTAATTAATTAAAGGATATAATTGTGATTAATTAATTAAATATTTAACTACAGATCACATTTAATGACCTGATAAATAAATCTAAGAGATCAATGATATATGATATAAAATGGTTACGTACCCAACAAGGGATAACTTGTTAGTCCCGAGAAGATAAAACATTAAAGGAGGATCAGGGGACGGGGACGAGGGCAGGTGAGGGAGTAAAGGCAGGAGTCGGTGTAGGAGGAATAAGGGAGGAAAGGAGGGGGACGTGAGGGGCATTCGACGGAGGATGGATTCTGAGGACTATGAGATTTGCTGTGAGCAGAGAGTTTCTCACGGTGGCTTTTGATCAGTTGAGGCACCGAGTTGCTGAAGGTTTTGGGCACGGGGGCCAGGATATCCATAGATATCCTGGAGCTAGGTAGTTTTTCTAGTTGGCAGGGAGGACAGTAGGTTTGGGCAGTTTTTCCTTGTTTGTGGCTGGGTTGGTCTGTGTTTCAAGTAGCAGGAAAGCAACATCAAGGCAACAAGGCAACATAAATTAGCATCAGAACCAGGTAATTTGTTAAACTATGTGTTTATTTCATTCTGCCATGCAATCATTATTCATTGATAAATCTAAGTTACTGAAGTTGCCGTTATAAAAATCAATATTATGTTATGAAGTTATTGTCTCAGTTTATGAAACGAGTTGCTTATGAAAGTAAATGATGTTTAGAAATATTTGGTTGTTACACCGCACCGCATGAAAACGTGTCGGAAAAGTAACTCTGGAGGAAAGACTCCTCTTATTGAGTATGATAATCGGTTTCATATTAACTTTAAGGCCAACAATATACAACCTATTAACTTTAAGGCCCACAATATACAACCTACTACTCAGCATTGAATGCTACAGCATGTGGATTTCCCCTTTACTTTATTGTACTGTAATTTAACTTGAAAGAAAAAAGAAAGGTTGACATATTTTCTTTTGAACATATATATTACTGGCACAACCACATTTAAAAATGCGGCTACTGAAAGACATCATCCATCGCCGTCATTCATATCATCTTGTGGATTCCAACTATTTCAATTTAATATAGTTTAAACAAGAATGAAATGCCTCCCATGTCATGAATGGGTATTCATCGAAATCATCATGGAATTGTTCTTTAGCATTACCTTTGCCATCTTCTAGCACTTGAAAATGAACTGGCTAGTTTGGCTAGTTCTCTTACGATATTCCATTACGCATTTCCAAAATTGTGTTGCAACTGCCACAAACGAACTTGAATCCGAAGCTCCTTTCTTCAAATTTTGAATTATTTTTCTGTAAAATAAAAAGCTGAGATTTGCAATTCAATTCTGTCTCTAATGAATTTTTGAATACTATTATTCTCAGTGTTCTTCACCGCAACTACACTGGTGATTACCTTGATCAATTCCTTATGTGGCAACTGAGGATATGAATGCAATAAATCGTCCGACAATACCTTCAGAACGTGCTCTCCCTTAAGCCCAATCAATGGCTACATATTCACCCTTGAAATAAATATTGGGTATCGATTGTTCTCATGTGCTCAGTTTTCTTGAAAATAAGAACTCTTGTGCTTCTTTTCATGAGATACCAAAAAGAATTCGCACGCACTATGAAGGATGCACGCACCATAAAGAATCGTTCCAATACACTCAGTAATGGATTGATCCATTCACGTCTTTTTAGTTTTCTAGCTTGTGGGAAGAGGAAACAAACAGGCTAATATAATGACTAAGATAGTACGGGAGATATGGCCATACTTGGCAAAAATGTAAATTTGACACTGTAAAAGATAAAATGTTAATATCCAAGTAAATGTTTAGGATCAAGTAAGTTTTCTAATCATCTAAACATGGAAATCAAATGAACATACAGTGCTTTTTTAATATGATTAAGTAAATGTAAGAAAGTAAACAGGTTAACGAATGCCTTTAGAAATGCTCAAAAGTTATTAACATTAAATCTTTCGACTTAAAAAATGTTGAATATTTTAATAATGCATTATATATATATATATATATATATGTTGGATTACTGAGAGGGGGGGTGAATCAGTGATAGAGCAATTTAATCATTTTTAACCATATAATCCAAGTGTTATATCAATGAAGCATTATCATCCAATAAATGCAGAGTAAATAAGTAATGAACAAACACACACATACACAGTACACCAGTGTTTTACGTGGAAACCCAAATCAGGAGAAAACCACATAATGTTTTTTCTTATATGTCTTGAAGAATTACAATCATTAGAAGCACCAACTTCCTTTGTTTTCCAGCTGCAACTGTAAGGAGGCTCCAACCCCCTAGTTTCTCAGGCTACAACCTGAGGGAAACTCCAACTCCCCAATTCTCTGGCTACAACCAGAGGGAGGCTACAACCCCCTATGTTCTCCGGCCACAACCGGAAGGTGGCTACAACCACCAGTCCTTGCCCCG
Source organism: Picea mariana (assembly GCA_032191745.1). Lineage (NCBI taxonomy): Eukaryota > Viridiplantae > Streptophyta > Pinopsida > Pinales > Pinaceae > Picea > Picea mariana. The sequence continues at coordinate 49,732 of JASDQU011403956.1, forward strand.
TCCAACCGTCCTGAAGTAGAAGTAGAATGATGAAACCACTATCACACTATCACTGTGACATATACCGCTGTAAACCTGTACCAATAAATCTGAACCATGCATCAACCATGTATCAACCTGTACCATAAACAAGTGCATCAACCATGCACCAACCTGTACCAAACAACCTGTAACCAGCCTGTACCATAAACAAGTGAATCCAACCATGTATCAAGTATGTACCAATCATGTATCAACTACTCATCAACTATGACTCATCAATATGTACCAACATCATCAACTATACACCTCATGTATGTGTCAACTCATCAACTACTTGTCTCAACCATGTACTCAACATGTACCTCAACCAAAAGCCCTCATCAATTTCATCATCAAAATCTGATTTGTAGCTCTGTAATAGGCTTGGTGTATGTGATCACATCCTGCAAACCTTCCTTAACTTTAACAACAAGAGACTAGCATTTTCATCAAACTTTTCTTTAGTCTCACATGCCTAGTTTTGGATTAGTCAACAACCCTAATTTGAAGTAATCATAACTTTGTACCTGTAATGTATAAATATCTGAAACTGATACACAATGTTCTTCAGTGTGTTTTTTGCAATTCTTTCAAGTTTCACTACTTGAAACCTCTTAGAAAAGGAGTTATAGCAAAAATGACATACCTTGTTGAATTCTGGCTTATTCTAGAGAGAAACTTTATAGAGCATGCCCGCATAGAAAATTTGTTGAATTGATCTGAAACTATTACACAACATACTAAAGACTGTACCCTAATCAACACATTTGGTTTCACTTAATTTGGATATGTTATGAAGAAGTTATGACGTTTTTACATAAAACACCTGTTTTTGACTAGTTTCAGGACTAGCCACAAACTGAATTTTCCACGGAGCGTAACTCCAAAAAATACAATGACCCACAAGCTGAATAGTTTACCACATATACTTGGATATGTTTTATCAATGGCATAGAAATTTCACGGTTTGAATCATTATAGAAAAAAACGTTATAGCGAAAATGGTGAGATGACCTGTAAATAACATACCTTAGAAAGCACCATCAAAATAATTTATTCTTCCTTGCATTTCGGCCTTCTTTTCTTCACCTTCCCTCAGAATTTTGGCTTAGATATCCTTGGTTACCTCAGACACCTATATATATTCAATATTCTCAAGTGTTATTAAAATGAGAGAGCCTTGCCTCTTATTTATACTCTCCAAGTAGCGTCCTTAAAAACATCTTCTAGGTCACTTGACCCCACTTTCATTATTTTAGGGTTAAACCACTTTTAATTTCTCCATTAAATTTATTATTGAAATAATTTATTTTGTATTCACTTTGAATTATAATATACTCATTACTTCACTTTATTATTTACCTTTTAAAATCTCTTAAACCACTTTGACTACTTTGACCTTTTGGGGCTTCTAGATGACATATGAGGTTCCTCCAACTTTGTAAGGCCATAACTCTCAAACCGTGAGGAGTTATGTGATGTTCCACATACCACCAAAAATGGAATGACATGTACTATCCATATAGAATTGTATTATCTGAAAATATATTATAACTTATGCCGTTATCCATCAAACAAACTTGAGTCCATTACCCAAACCTGGGGTCTCCAACTTCTCATGGCCATAACTCTCTAATCGTGAGGAGTTATTGTTGGATCATGTTGTCATTGATGCCAATGGTTTGATTGATTGATGTCAAGTGATTGATTGATGTCAAAGGATTGATTGATTGATGATTGATGTAATATAATATGTATTGTCCTTGATGAGAATGCATAGATGAAGATGGATCAATGAGTTGTCATTGATACATGATGAAGA
>JASDQU011403956.1:57178-67646 GCA_032191745.1 Picea mariana
ACGATGATCAAGCCTTCACAACAAGGTTCAAGAATTTCAGGAATAAAAAGAAGTTTGGCTCAAGGAAGAAACCAAATCAAGAGAAAGATATGTCAAAAATACAATGCTTCAACTGTCGAAAATATGGTCACTACAAGAATCATTGTCCCGAGTTAAAGAAAAGGAAGGAAACACACAAAGCATCAGTTGTCGAAGAGAGGGAACCCTCAAAGAAGGCCAAACAGGATAAAACGATTTTTTTCTTCTAAGACAAGGTAACACTATTCTTCATCATTCTTGTACATACCATGTTTACATAGTTTTTGTACATATCTTGCATATATATTTCTTAGAAGATAATATGTTCAAAGAGAAACAATACCTATGGAAAAATAACAATATAAGGATTGTTATCACGATGACTACAAGTCAAGCAATACACATGAAAAAACTGAAGTACATTGACAATCCTTGGTAGCAATTCCTATGGAAGCTATTAATATTAGTAACAACTGCAAGATAAGTCGAAATCAGAATCAAACTTGAAGAAACCTGGAGGAAGTAAAAACATAAAGAAGTCAACAATAAAAAAGAAATTAGAAAAAGACTTGTGACACTTTGCAAAAGGCAATAAGGATGCAGACAGAAGTGTGAACACTCTTAGATGGAGGGAGTCGATTATATAATTCCAAGAGAAGAGCATGCATTCATACATGAAGCAAGGATTAGGAGGGAGCTAATCCTAAATAATATGATCCATTGAGGATTATGAAATATCTATTCATGTTCCCATTGATGTTAGCAGCCATGAAAAGCAGCACGTGTTCAGTTTGACTTTAGAAGAAGTCTTCTTCAAAAAGAAGCCTTAAAGTATCTGTGGTTGTCCATCCACATCCATGATCCTATGATGAAAGGAAGAAGTTGGAATCTTCAGGGCATGGAATCTATAGAAAACTCCATGGACCTAAGAGCTAAAGAGAAACATGAGGAAGAACATGAAGATTCCAAGAGAGAAAGAAAAGCCAAAATGACCAGTCATTATATCAATAATCACAAGACTACCAACTTGGTTTGAACCCACTAGAAGCATTCAAGCAGAAGATATAGAAGTTGTGATGAAGAACAATGTATGAAAGACTTATGAATGGAAGCTTTGTAAGATTCAGAACTAGAGGTTCTCTCAGATGGAGGGAGAAGACTATGATGATAGCTTGTTCCAGTAAATCAGACATACCTTTAGTTGAGCCATTATATCGTCCGCAATATCCATGGGTTGGAGTTTACAACAGATGAATGTAAGGACTGTTCTCCTCAACAGAGTAATTGAACAAAGAAGCATATGTAGAGCAACCTCAATGTTTGGAGGTATACCAGAAAGAGACCCTTGTATGTAGATGGAAGAAGATCGTGTATGGATTCAAATAACTTGGTGCAAAGCCTCTCATTCACAACAGAAGCGTGGTGAAAAATTTCTATAAAAGAGATATTGTATCAAAATGGTTACTCAGAAGTCCAGGATGATAGATTATTAATCCATGACAAACTCTCATAATGACAGAAGAAGTGCCACTTGGATATGTTCCAGTTTGAGCCTTGCCACGATGTCATGATCTAGCAGGAAACAAAAGTGTTGAATCCAACCATGATATACTGTAATGATCATAGCTATATGAAGCCTTCATATAAAACCAGTGTTCCAGAAGACTGAACTACATTGAGATCGAGCATTACATTCTCCGTGATGAAGTCCAAAAAAGAGAAGTGGTTCTCCAATATATCTCCACAGATGAAAAGATAGAACATATTTTGGTAAAGTCTTTGTCCAAGATGAAAAATCTTGCGTACTCAAGAGAACAAGTTGGAGCTCGTGGAGATGATTTCCTTATTGAAAAAGGAAGAGATTACTCCCAGGTTGGGAGGGAGCACTGATGTGTTATTGATTTATGGACAATCATTTTTCAACTCGAAAAGTGGTCCATGATGAACAGTTCCTTTCCAGTTCAGAAAGTGGTTTGAGATTTTTGACGAACGAGCATTTTCTAGTTCAGAAAATGGTCCAGATCGGATGGTCATTTTCGTAATGAAAATGGTTCGATAGATTGTTGATGTACCATAGACAGTGATTCCCCTTGTGGTCGGTGTGAGGGAATGGTCTAGGACAATCATTCTTCTTGACAATCACTCTCATTAGTGGTCAAGTAGAATGGTCCCCCTCGTCGAGCAATCATTCTTTTGAAGTTCACAGTTGTGGGCAGTTTCGAAGAATGGTCTGTTTTGGAGGTTGGTGCAAGATAATCATTTCCTTAGGAAATGGTTCGGACAATCATTCCCTAGGGAAGACTCATTCTCTCTAGGTTGCACTTTGTTTAGTGTCAGAGAAATGGCCCAGTTAGGTGAATGGTCCAGGTTCAACAATCAGGGACATGCATTCCCTAAGGTAGATTCATTCTATCTAGGTTGCACTATGTTTGATTCTGGAGGAATGGCCGAGTTAGGTGAATGGTCCAGGCTCAGAAATCAGGACGGTTATTCTTCTATGCTTAAGAAGAATAATCCAGATAGCTCATGGTTGATGTTTTACTTTCTGAGGGTAGATGCTCTTCCATATATCACAGATGTGAATGGAAGAATGGCCCAGATGACTCAGTTTATATCATGTATTGTTTTCTGTGCAAGTTGATATTAGATGATATGATTTCTATGGAGACTATATGTCTCTGGATAGTAGATGTATGCTACTGTGGTGGATATGTTCCACTGGTTGTGACTATCTGTTACTGATTGAGTAGCCGTGTGCTACTTGGTGTGGTAGTGTACCACTGGATTGTAGTTGTGTACTACTATGGATAGACACAGTTGTGTTCTATTCAATGACATTGTTATGATTGCCATGTAGACTATCAGTAGTGTTGAAAATGATTATCAACTAGATGGATAGTCAGTGTGCTTGTGGACAAACATTCTCCAGGTGGAGAATGTTCCAGATAGAACATATTGTTGTTGGATAGGTATTCTCTCTATGGAGAATGGTCCAGGTTGACAATTTGTTCACATATCATCAGGGATGATTTTAGGGGCTAAATTTCGCTCATAGGCTAATTTTCCATGGTTTTTCCAAAAAGCGAGATTCACTATTTTAAAAATGTTTCGCTCAAATTCTATAGGATAAAATTATTTTACCTTAAAAATCGCCAAAATTTTATAAAAATTATACAAAATACTTAGAAATTTGAATATTTTTACAAAAATATCGCCAATCATTTATAGTTGGCATATGAAGGATTAGTAAGATTCGCCAAGGTTTCTACATTTTAAAATAAATTTCTATCCTTAAAATCATCCCTACATAGCATGGACTAGTATTTTTCCTAAAGGCACAGATTGTGGCCCGATTAGGAAAATGGTTCAGGACTAATATTTTCTAAGGAATATAGGTTGAGACGGATCTCTACGGTACATATGACTTGATTAGAAAATAGTCCTAGATTGACATTCCTATAGGAATGGTCTCTGTAGTCCATGGCATAGATTTTAACATCTGTTGGGATAGTCATTCTTCTAGGACCTATGTCCAAATTAGAAGAATGGTCCTTATATCACTCTGTGGAGTGAGTGACTTATTCAACATCATGCCTGATTACTCAGATAGAGTATGGCTTCGAGATATGATGCAGTTGATGCTATCATATGATAATGATGATGGTGCTCGTGATCTAATCATGAGATAGTCTGTACGACTATGATGATGCTACCGGTTGAATGGTATGTTTGTGCTCAAGACCATTTTCTTCAATACCTCCCTAGCTAGGAGGGAGTGTTGATATTATGGTAGACGCGGGAGGTATTTTCCTCCACGTGTAACCTTGACAGGAATAGAATATTCTGGGAAGCAAGAAGAAACTCTGAAGCATTAAACATAACCCTAAAAGACAAGTCGACTCAAGGAAATATTTAATATTAAGTATTTAGCCTCCAGAATGAGAAGTCGGCCCAAAGAGATCAGGAAAAATAGTATAAATACAAGTAGCCAAACCTCATTTGGTACAGACAGCTAGAAATTACAACAATGAAGAAATGTGCACTACAAAAACTGGGAAAGTGCGCAAGTCTGGGGAGTAGCTGCAGCTGCAGCTACTGCTATCTGTTTCTCAGTTTAGGCTCGGACTTTCAATTGGTTATGGTTGGACTCTCTGATCAGTCTTGGTTATATTTGCTTGGTGCATTAGCCTTGGTTGGCTATTGGTTTTCTTCCGAAATCATTCTCCATCAAGGTTAAGGTGCTCGAGGGTGGCTTCGGCCTATGGTTGGGTGACAATATTGCTATATTGTCTATGGTTAAATGAGCACATCTATTATTTCTAACACCCATGACTTAAGGAAGGCACTAGAATGTTTTGAGAAAATACATACCACCTTAGAGACCTCATACTTAAGCTTTGTAGTTATTTTCAAAGGGTTGCCCCAATCTTGAAGACTTTATTTTATTATATATGGGAATGTTGACATTGGAGACCATAAGCCCACAATGGAGGGGCCCTAAGAGCCTTGCATTGCATATTTGATGGGAGATGGATACTTCACACATGATATTGGATTTGACATGGAGGGGTTGCCCCCTCCTGTACATTTTTTATTCATGATTTGTAGGACGTTTTTCCCTTGGAAGCCCATATGTCCACCTCAAAGAAAACTTAGGAGTGTTGACTTGCACACTTTGAGGAGTTTATTGAACATCTACACACTTGGGGGCGGGGAGGGGGGTAGGCTTGGACACTCTTTATTCCCTATCTTATGGAGTCATCCTTCTCTCTTGGTTTATTCGCACATTTATCACTGTACATGTGGCTTGATCACCTTATTTTATCGTTGTTTTAGAGTAATTAGTTGGAGAATGGAATTTTACTATTCTTAGACTAAATCTAAGCATTTGTCATGAGATAATAAGTTATTTTATTGTAAAGGCAGGCCAACATCACTCTATAAAGGTGCCCTTCTTCATTTTTATTAATGGTTGGATTTTGGAGCACTCACTCTTTGGAGCCTAATTGACATATGTTTTCTTGGAGCATATAGTTGTGTAAAGGGTTTTTATCTTTGTGAATGAATGATGTCAATTCTTGAAGCTTCTTTATCTTGGTTATTATTTGGTGCTTTAGGATAAATGGTGAAATGTTCAAGTCTTCTACAATCCTTCATGATCGATCCATTTGAGGGGTAAGTTTACAGCTTGGAAGTAAGATATTCTAGGGTTTCCTTCCTTCTTCCTTTGTTGGTTTGGTGATTACTTTATACCATGCTTGGATTTTCCTTTGGTTCTCTAGCAAAAGTATCAAGTAAGTTCATCAAATCATGGTTGATCTTGTTGGTGAAGACTTTCCATCAAGTTTCCCTTCTTGTAGACCTTGATATTCATTATTGATCTTGATTGGGTGAAGGATTATTTTTCCTATTGGTTCTAATCCCTAAGCCTTAATCCTAGAATGAAACAGGCTAACTCTATGGAGGTTTTTTCTTGACCTCATTGTCATTTGATTCACCCTGACTCCATTGCCCCAACTAGATTCGGCACCGATATCCATCTCCTTCCATCACTTATTCTAAAACCCTAAAAACCCCAAAAATCATTTTACTAAGGCTACTCTCAACTTCACCATGTGCCTCATTGTTTGGGCTTAGTAATCCTAGTAGGGATACCCCCTTTGAGCTGAAGGAGCGATGACCTTAGAATAGTTCGTTGAGGTGACAATGGTGACCGTCCTAACAATTGCCCTTGAGTTGTACCTGGTGGTACAATTTTAGTAGAGCCATATATCCTGCCATGTCATTGTTGTATCCTAGTGTGAGGTGGAAAATTGTGTTCCTTCTAGCACCAACAATAATGGCATGTGGAGAACACCAATTGTCACCTTCTAGTCATTTAAAAAAGTCGATGAATAATTCGAATGCAAAATTCTATGAAACTTAACATTGGTTCAACCATCTCCCATTTTCGTAGAGAATAACCATAATCAATCATGATTTATTATGTCCCCTTGCATGAACACATATCATCAATGGTAAACTTGGTACATGCATATTTATTCCAGAAGTTGGTCTTGAATAGTTCATAATATAACATTGTGCTTCTCATTAAACTTTCCTTATGCTCACGTCGATGTTCACTAGACCACAAGTTCATACCAACAAAAAGAATTGATCGAAAGTGATGCAACCATGAATAAGATAATTCATAGCCTTTATTGTTGAGGCTAAACTCTACTAGAAATTCCTAATCATGTGGTAAGCATAATCTCAAACATATATCAATCTTTCCATCGAACCACTTGATGCATTCAACCCCATTTGACATTAAAGAATACTAAATTCTCCATCTTATCATGTATAAGTGTGCCAAATTTTCAATAAGTCCATTGTTTAGTGCTCCCATCTCATCTTCACAATACGTGAGGTCCACATGTCCTTAAGTCTCAAGTTTGACCTCAACATTCCTACACTGCACTTTGGCCACCTCCATAACAAAATACACACCGCCCACCTAGCTGCTGCCTTCACAGCAAGATTTCCTCACACCAAAGTCAAAGTCCAACATTTGGAAACTAACGAGTAATCATCAAATACATTTGCATTTTGGGGCAAATTTCATGTCGATCCCATAACCCAAGAGCATTACATAAAGTCTCAACTTGCGGTGTTTCAATATTTCTACATTTAAATTTTATAGTATATGTGGACTTGGCATGAAATTTATACGGTTTTGTGTTAAGGCCATCTAAGCAGTACCCATCAGACTCTAGCATATATGCCAAATGATAATTTTGGATTTGACTCACAACACAAACACTTCCCTCAATATAAACACAGAGCGTAGTTTAAGTTTTGGATGTTTTCCGAGTATTTTTTTAAATTTCGTTAAAAATCTTATTAGAAATTGTTAGTTAGGATTGTAAATTTATGTGGTTGAATTTGTATAATTTAAATGTTTTAAAAGTTTTTAAAACACTAAATCTATTTATACGTTAAAAATCTAAATAAATAAAAAATTTCCATTTTAAGTCCCTAAAACAATAAAAATCCAAAGAATAAAACATTTACTCTTCAAAAAAAAACTTCAAACCTGTAGTTAAAACTCAAAGCACGGACAGCGCTTGATGTCTCGGTCTAACTTTTCAGGTCGGTGCCTTAGATTGAGAGTGAAATTAGTTTCTGAATGTGTAAGGCTCAAACAATGTAAAATGTTTCATTTTGATCTGATTATTTATAACTAAAAAAAACATAGTAGGTTAAAGATTCTATTAAATGAAGATTTTTTGGGGGATATTTGTTTGGCAAGAAATTGTTGGATTCGTAGATTTAAGTGATTATTTTTGTAAAATCCCAGTGCTCTGAGATTTTTTCAGCATGTTGAATCCATTTCTATGTTCAAAAATGGATTCCGAACAACAAAAAATAATAATTAGTGTACAGCCATAAAAACCATTTAGTAAAACAGCTTACTAACTAAAAAAGAAAAAAACAATTATCTTAAATTTGGTACTTAACTTAAATTTCATGGATGATGGTTGTTGTATCATATGCTTATACTCGGTTTTAATAATCACTTAACTATTTCAAGTACAAAGTAAATAAACAAAAAAATAAGGTGCTCTCTGAAATTTTGCATATACTCGGTTTTAACAATCACTTAACTATTTCAAAGTACAAAGTAAAAAAAACAAAAAAATAAGGCGCTCTCTGAAATTTTGCAACTAACCTAAATTTCATGGTGGTGCTACTAACCTAAATTTCATGGTGGTTGTAACTGGTAAGATATGCTTGTGCTCGTTTATAACACTTCATCAACTATTACAATTCATTGAGTAAGTTAGTAGATTACAAATCATTGAGCAGCTATTAGAGGTCGATGTTATACTGAAGTTGTTCTTTGCGGACGTGTATAAGGTATTGCCTTAATTGTTGTGTGTTCATAGTATTTTCTTTAAACTGAGTTGCAGTCTTTATAATTCTCAATTTTTTTCATTCTCCTCAAACATATGTTTGATTTATCTGTAAATGAACAAAACCCTATACGCTAAAGTGTGCGTTTTAAACTCACAAGTGTCTCTTCTTCCATCTGTGCTGTAATTTGGTATGAGAGCTTAGGTTGAACCAATGAAGCCCGTGAGTAGAGAGAGACGGCCGGTTGTTGAAGCCCATGGCAGAGTAGAAACCCTAGCCGCCATTTGAGTTGAACCCGAGGAGACCTCGAGGAAAAGAAAGTTGTGGAAGGGAATCCGCTCATTCTCTGAAAGTTTACAGAGAAGTCGTCGTGAAAGGGAGTCCGATGGGAGTCTGCTGAGAAGTCAGTTGGTTACTGGTTCACTAAGAATCCGTGTGCAGACAAGTCGGTTTGCTGGTCATTTTGCGCGCAGAGAGGAACAGTGGAGGCTGAGTCGCAAGGAGGTGTTTGACTCGTGAGTGAATACCGTAGAGGTTGGGTTAAAACCCTAGCCGACGAACAGTGGAGGCCGAGCCAGACAGATTTGTCTATTCAGTGAAGATGAGCGGTGAAACCCGTGCTCAGGAGGGGTATTCGCGCAGAGCAAACTCTTGCAGAGGTCGCAGAGCCTGATTGCAATCTTGGCCGAGAAGATGTCCTTCAATGAGTCTTGGCAATGGCAAGGGGATGGATTTTTGCTGATTCGCCTCTTGCAATTTCACATAAGATATCTTATGGGATTATTTGATTGTAAGTGAAGAGGAGTCACAAAATTTGTTTGAATCAACCCCAGCTAAAGACTGCATGGACTCTGAACTTGCTCCAACTTCCATGGCCAAACAAGGTATCGACATGGCCAAACAAGGTATCAAGAACCAACTGGACTCTGAACTTGCTCCAACTTCCATGGGCAAACGAGGTATCGACATGGCCAAACAAGCGATCAAGAACCAACTGTATCAGAAAGATGGAGGAAAACTATTTTAATAAAGGGGAATTACAATGTATATTAGACGAAATGAACGGAGAAGTACCCTTTGATGATCAGATTGACATATCAGATTTTTACTCATTGCAACCTCTTCTGAATCAGATGTTGATATCCAACATGAACCTATACCAAAAACTGTCTTAACATGCAAGAAACCACGTTACTATTCTGCACCTAACATTCTCAGGAAAAGTTGTAACTGATCTTACAAAGATCCATACAGAAGGAAATGGAAGCACTACAATCAGGAAGCACTACAATCATGAGAACAAAAGAGGCGGACAGTATTTTGTATAGATAATTGGTGGGAAGTTTGAACTCTCTCACAACTCTTTGGCCAGACATTGCATATTTAGTGAGCATCTTTAGTCAATTCATGGCTAAGCCTCATGAAAGTCATTGGATAGCAAGCTTTCCAAAGAGAGTTCTTTTATATCTGAAAACGATGATGCTTGTCAGACAATTTGGTAGATTCTTGAAAATGTGGGTGAAGAACAAAGCAGTAGTCTAAACGTTCTACCTTTTGGCTGTTTTTCAGCAATTTTTTCCTTTTGATTTTGCCCAAAATCCGGTGATGAATGATTGGATCTGCATATTTGAGTGGTTAGGTTTGTATAATGCAAGTGCCCCGGGGTTTTTCAACAGGTTGAATCCATTTATGCATTCAGAAATGCAATTTAAACAAACAACAAAAAATAACTATTTTGTTAAAATTTACCAAAAAACCCAAAAGATAGAACTTTTAGCCAACCCCTGCCAACAATTATCAAATGTGATAACCAAAGTTCCATCAAGCTAGCCAATAATAATGTGTACCATACCAGATCTAAACATATTGAAATACAACATCATTTGATCTAAGCATATTAAAATACATCATTTTGTAAAAGAAAAAATATATTCAAAAGAAATTGACTTAATAATATGTTGTGATATTGATAATAATATGAGATTGATGATAATATGGCTGATGTTTTTACCAAGCTTCTTGTAAAGACAAAATTTGAAATATGTAGAAGTCATTTAGCAGTTTGGCTTTTCATTTTCATGAAATGTATGTTATGATTAACATAGAGACTAAACAATTAAACCCACAAGTGTCTTTTGCTCTCTCTGCTGTGTATTTTGTAATTTTATTGTCATTGATTTTTCTGTTGATGGTATTTTTTGTTTTGATATATAAGTTTCGGAGCACTGAATCTTATTTATCTTTGAATTAACTTAATCCATGCTAAAATATTCACAGGACGAAAAGAACCATAAATTGAGAATACTAATTGGCTTTCTTTGTGGAAATATAGATACAGCTTGACATGTCAATTATAGATCACATCATGTTACAGGAAGGAGTACTCTCGGGCTCTTCGTAGAGTAAGAAGGAATTAGAACTGTACATAAAACTGCTCCCATAATTGTTTTCGTCGCAGGCTACATCTTCCCATGTGAAAGGGGAATAATTGTAATTGTATTCCTGCTGCTCCATTCGCTTTGTATTGTCTTCTTTGGAACTATCTTTTTCCTTG
>JASDQU011403957.1:0-13418 GCA_032191745.1 Picea mariana
TTTTAAAGTAATATTCCAAATTATTCTTTGTGTATATTGTCATATTGGTATCCTTACTTCTAATCCAACTTCATGATAACACATGCTTACAATATTTGGTTGATTAGTGCCTTGATTATTTGTAGGGGATATATATATTACAATATTACAATGTAATAGTAATGCGATATTACAATGTAATATGGCGTTACCATATTACATTGTAATATGGCATACAATATGGTATACCATATTTCATGTGAATTTTTTTTTTAAAACCTAAAGTCATCGTCGCAATATCGACACAAGTTCATCGGAAATATTTTACTATTTTACCACAACTGTCTCTATAGCGACGAAACTTCATCGCAATTTTCCACGAATATTCGTTGCATATACAACATGTGCATCGTAAATTTGGTTTTGAGATATTGCACTCGTCGATATTACCATGGATTTTCGTCGCAAGTTGTTACAGAATTTCGTTGCACATTCATCAGCTGCGTCGTAAGTTATTGGCTTGGCATAACTTTTCGTCCCAATTGTGACGGAGTTTCGTCATAATTGCCACATTTTTTCATTGTTATTGCGACGATAGTTCGTCGTAATTGTGACGATGCATAGGGTTAACCGATATTGAAGGTGGTGACACGTGGAGAGATAATTTCGTCGATGTTTCCACACACACTTGGATCGTGGATATAGCGACGAAATTATTTCGATGAAAAAAAATCTCGGATTTCGTGGAAATTGCGACAGATAAGTGTGGCAATATCAACGAAAAACTTCCGCAAATTTGCTCATATGTACTAGTGGGGACATAGCCAGTTGCAGTGCAAGCATGTCAAGGTACCCAGGTGATTGCCAAAAAGACTTTTCAAGTAGAATCAGTTGATAGAACTTGGAAGGAGAAGAGTATTGAAGCTCAGGCAGATAATCATCAGCTTTTGTGGGACCAAAATCTTTTCAGTGGGAAGGAGTGATCAGAATCTAGACCAGGGGTCAAAATTTAGCCCAAAAATTAAAGTGTTAGTAATTTCTTCAAAATGGAAAAGTGTGTAGGCCTTGTCCTCATGAACCCAGTGCAATTCAAATGGGTTCAAACGGACATTGTATGAGTGACATATCGTGTTCTGATCATTTTGCCAAACAAGGAAAAATTTGTTGACTGTACAGTCTGTACAAGATGACATGGCAAAGTACGGCCTCACACGTCGCAAGTGACCTGTCAATGCTGATGTGGAAAGTGTTGATTTGGAAAAGATGACATGGCAAGTATTGATTTGGCAGATGAGTGGGCGAATATTTTAGGACATGTGGAATGTTATTGGCAAATGGTATGGTTCCACGTGGCCCAGGAATGGGCTACCACGTGGCACCTTGGTTTTGGCGTAAAAGTTATTTTGGAGTCTGTGAGGATCGAACCCCAGATCTCCCAAACACATGGAGTGTCTTGGAAAAGGCCACCTAACTATTGCGCCTGCACAATATTTCTTAACATATAATGTTTTGAATTTTATTTAAGTTTGAATGTGGTGTAGTATGGCACGGGGTCCAGGCTGGGGCTTAGCCCCAACGCTCGGTCATATATGCCATACCATACGACCCTACCAAATGGGTTTGTGTGGGATTTAAACCACAAATGGATCACTCCCACATGCACTTGACACTTGTCATTTGTTTGACCATTGCAACGGGTGCCCTATATTCACGCTAGGATGTGGCCATATGCCCCCCCATGCGTCCAACACCTCCGTGGATTGGGGGATAGGTTCGCTAACGGTGCGACAAATTCATGCATTTTGTGGGAACGATGTGCATGCTAGGTCTAGGAATGGGAAATTCCCATAAGTTGGGTTACTGACACAGGAGTGTGTTTTGGCGAACCAGAGACAACAAGCTTGAAGGAGAAAATTGCAGGAGGTCTATCTTCTTCATTTTTTTGGCCAAACTAGGTACCGAAAAAGCCTAGATAAAGGTTTTTGGATGTTCTGAATCCATCGGTATAGTTTTCAAATGAATTTGGAGACTTCTATTGTAGGTTTTTCTAAAGGGAAGCTCCAGGGAGCTTAGGGCCACCATTGAAGGAGGCCATGCCCAAGAGAGCCAAAGTCCATTTTCAGTGACTGAATAATCATTTTTGACTAATTGATATTCTTTGAACTCACTGGGATAGTTTTCATAGTCATTTGAGGACTTTTACAGGTGTTTTGTTGCAAGGAATCTCAGGGAAGCTCAAGGCCACTAGTTGAAGAGGTCATGCCCAGATGATCCATGGTTTGTTTTCAGAGATCTAATAGTCATTTTTGGGGTTTTTATGTATTCTGAACCCAATGGTATAGTTAGTAAATCCATTGGAGTTGAGCCACAGCTTGTAAAACAAATTTTAAAAACTAATACCATAGAGCCTAGTTCATTGATGGAGGCTCAAGGAAATGTAGCCCAATTGGGGGTGAACTCCTTTATCATGTTCTTGTTGTTGTGAGTTTGTTGGTTATTATTTGCTGCAATTTATATTTGTTGTTGTATTATTTAAACAACATATTTAACCTTTTAAAAACCTCACACATAAACATCTAAAAGGAGCCTAAACGTGACACATAAATCCTCGTGCACAACTAAGAAATTGAGCAAGGTCCTGAAGTTTATTTTAATGGAGTAGAGGGTGCTTGCATAGAAAAACAAGCCAGCCCCCTATTTTCAGATCATGTACAGATGCATGTAAGGAAGGACTTGGGGGATTCCTCACACAAAATGGACATGTCATTGGATATGAGTCCAGAAAGCGTAAGGAACATGAGAGGAAATATGCCACGCATGACTTGAACTTGCTACCATTGTTCATGCCTTGAGGATGTGGAGGCATTATCGCATGGGGAAGAAATTTTAGTTAAGGATAGACCACATTGGCCTGAAGTATATTTTTGAACAACCAACATTGAATTCCAGGCAAACAAGATGGCTGGAATTTTTAAGTGAATATGACTTCGATATCATGCATATCAAAGGAAAGGAGAATAAATTTGTCGATGCGATTAGTAGAAGAGTGCATCTCATGCATGCTGCTACTGTCAGTATGCATTAGTCAAACTTGAAGAGAAGAATTTTAGATGGTCTTGTTATAGATCATCATTACCTATAGGTAAAGGAAAACTTACACCAAGGAAATGTACAACAAAAAATAAAGGAGTATGAGATAAAGGAAGACAGATTACTCATGCATAAAAATAGAATCTATGTTCCTAATTCTGGAGAACTGAGGAATTTGGTATTGAAGGAAATGCATGGTGTTCCTTATGCTGAACATCCTGGTTACCAAAAAATGATTACAGCAGTAAGAATCCAGTTCTTTTGGCCGGGAATGAAGAAGGATTTTGCTGATTACATCGCTCGATGTATGGAATGTCAGAAGGTGAAGGCTGAGCATAGGCACCCAATGGGTTTGTTGCATCCATTTCCAGTCCCAGAGAAGAAATGGGAAGTGATCACCATGGGTTTCATCACAGGATTACCCAGAACGAATAAGAAACATGATTCAATCATGGTGGTGGTTGAAAAATTAACAAAGGTTGCTCATTCTGTGCCTGTCAAGACAATGCATATAGCGGCTAATATTGTAGAAATTTTCATGAAGGAAATTGCTAGGTTGCATGGGATACCTAGGACAATCATCTCGGACAGAGATACGAAGTTTACCTCCAATTTCTGGAGGGGATTGTTTAAAGGATTTGGCACAAATATAAACTTTAGCACAACATATCATCCCCAAACAGATGGGTAAACAGAGAGAGTGAATCAAAAAATTGAAGATATGATGAGAATGTATGTGATGGATAAGTCATCTAAGTGGGAAGATTACTTACACTAGGTTGAGTTTGCATGTAATAATGGGTATCAAGCTTCATTGAGAATGATCCCATTTGAAGCCTTGTACGGTAGGAAATGCAATACTCCACTAAGCTGGGACAACCGAACAAATAGAGTGGTACTTGGGCTGGAGTTGCTGAAGGACATGGAAGACTAGGTGGTCAAGATCAAGAAGAATTTAAAGGCAGCTCAGGATAGACAGAAATTTTATGCAGACAAGAACATGATAGCTAGAGAATTTAAATTAGAGTAGCATTTACTTTTGAAAGTGAAGCCCAAGAAACTCTCTTTGAAATTGGGTAGTTGTACAAAGTTGGCAACCAAATTCTGTGGTCCATTTGAAATATTGGACATAATAGGGTCAGTTGTATACATGCTTTCATTGTCTACTTCCATGAATGTGCATAATGTATTTCATGTCCATTTACTAAAGAAATATGTACATGCTCCTAACCATGTTATTGATTGGCATCTGATTCAAGTATAGATAGAGGGAGATTTTTAGGTTCACTCAGTGTGAGTATTAGACAGAAAATTCAAAATGCTCTGAAATCGAGTTATAGAGCTAGTAAAAGTTTAGTGGACCTTCTATGGTCCTGAAGATGCTACCTGGGAGCATAAAGATGCCATGCGGGCAGAGTACCCTCAATTTTTTGAATAAATTTGAGATTTTGATCTCTATTTTGTATATGCACTAAGGACTATGCCAAAATAAGGGGGAGGGGATGTAACACCCTAGGTTTTGAACCCCCATTTTAAATAATTTATTGTTACAATGATGAGAGGCCAGGGTGCCCAAACAATTATTAAAAGGCCAGTGTACCCAAGACATGTAATGGTTTTTATCATTATTAATAATAAATACATGGTTGGCTGCTAGACGGACAAGGACTAGAGTTATAGGGGGCTATGATTCCACGAGAGAGGGGGATTGAGGGGATAAGTGTTTATTTCCTTTTTAATTACCCCTTTTTTTCTAAGGGAGGGGATCGGTTAGGTGAGATTCTTGGGGAAGGCTAGGAGGTTCTTGATTCCCCACGAAGTTACATAAACATGCCTCTAGTCTAATGGGGGGGGGGTCGACTGATGGTTTGTTCATTGATTTTCTATACGTTCATTCATTTCCCTCAGGCACTTTCATGCACCCACTTACTCATTCATTGATCCATCCTCATCCGCGTCTTAGCTTGGGAAAGGGAACCGAACTGCTGAAGAATTAGCCACGGTATGGTGGGTTGTAGTGGTCATTGGCGTGATCCAGCCATGACTTTAGGCCTACATGTCTGAGATGCATTGTCTTGTGTCCAACGTTGCTCACAACTACGAGTCCTGAGAGTTCCAGCATTGAGATTCTAGACCAGTTGCATTGGAGCCCGAATAAGTAGAAGGAATGCCTGAGGGACTACGTGGTAGAGAAGGGTGGAGGTTTGTTCTCTCGGGTGGTGCAAGCTGTGTAGAAGAGATTTGGGTACTTGGATTGTTGTGAGAGATGGGAACCCTATGAGAGCTTGGGTGCTAACTGATTTGGGAAGCCAAGTAACACTCTTGAACCGTCCTTGTGGATTCATAGCCCTAGCTCGGGGGTGACGTTGTTGTTGAGTTTTGGAACAGTAGTGTCTACGGTTGGGTGGAATGTCCTTGGTCTGCATCCAGTTGGTGTCATCTTTCATAAAGATAAGTTCTCTTTGTTATGGTATAATTTACATGTATATGAATGTATTTCCCCTGTATATTTAATTATTTTTCAATTGAATCTTTAGACTATGCATGCTTGTTGGATATTATTGTGCATGTCGTTAAATATTTTATCTTATGCATCCTTATTAAATGAAAGAAGGTACCGGTAAGAGTACAAATTCCAAGGGTGGGCTTGAAGGTAGCATACCTCGGCCTGTGGGTGGCTGGGGATGTTACAGAATTTCTGGTACCCAGTTTGCGCATAGCAACAATTATCAACATGACCAAAAGAGGCAAGTACATGAGAGATTAAATAAACTAATGGAAATGGAATAGGATGGGATTCTGGTAGGATTTGACTAGGAAGTACATAAAGAAAGAGACAAATCTTGGCATGACAGACATATTAAAAATAAATTTTTTAAGGAGGGAGACCTAAATCTGCTCTATGTCAGCTAATTTTTGCAACACCCTGGTAAGTTTAGAATGCATTGTCTAAGGCCATATGAAGTAAATACTGTCACAAATGGGGGATCTGTAGAGATAAAGGACTTGGGAGGGACATAACTGAAAGTAATGATCAACAATAGTCGACTGAAACTATACAAGGATCGTCGACCTAATAACCCCTAAAATTACAATGTAGTAAGAAAGTCATGTATATGGTGTACTATAGTAGATATTAGGAAAGAAAAATCATAAAAAGCAAGAAAAAAGTAGAAAAAGAATAAAAAGGAAGACAAAAGTAGAAAAAGAAGAAAAAGGAAGACAAAAATAGAAAATGAAGGAAAATACAAAAAACTCGGAAATATTGTGTGCAACAGAAAGTAGGATCAGCATGACAAAAACAAAAAGTGATCACGCACAACATATGGATGACAGGAATAAAATACAGTGCACCAAGGGAAAATTCACAATAGAAACGTACGGTGCAACGATACAGTACACTGGGAAATGGGCCAATGATCAAAAAAGCAAAAATGGTTTGTCGGGGTAAAAAGGCGTGAATTGAGCATTTATGAAGCATACTTGACAACCTTTAATGTATTTATAACCATCAAAGAAACATCTCCAAGAAGATTCAGGACATTTATGACACCTCATATATAACTAAAATGCAGGTCAAACAAGTCGTATTGTGAATTTACAAACCTGTGAAGCTAAGGAGCATGAAGATAGGAGGTGAATAGGTGAGTTGAGATATCAGAGCAGCCAAAGTTCAACCGAAGAAGGAATAATTACCCACAATGTCACATCCAAAGGTCGACGCACCTAGCCAAACAACACGAAAAATATACAGTAGCCACAGATCACCACATGAAACCATAGAGACAGAACAAGTGTTTATACTGACAGAGGGAACAGTCAATGTTGACGCAATTCCTTCACCGCAAATCGAACTAGTGAGCATGACACTAGTAGAGGAACAAGGGCAAGCCCCAACGATGGTCGGGATAGACATCAATTCACACGACAATGCACAGGGTCATGATCCACTAGCAACAGGAAACCCACATCAACCTTCCAAGGGTGAAGCAGCCCAAAAAACAAATGGCGTTGACAGTGAAAAGACAGAATCTGACGGGCCAAGGAAAAAACCTGTGTTGGGATCCATGCAACAAGAGGAAGTGTAGCTTGAGGATATCATGGGGAAACCAGAGTCGAGCTAGGAAGAAGGAGAACCATAGGCCGGGACATCTGGCACGCCAACACAGACAAAAGGGAAACAATAGGGATTCTTAATATGTTCGATATTCCCCACTTCAGCATGGGGAAAGAGGTGAACAATTGTGTCAAGAAGTTACTGGCGATCCTCCATGGAGAATTTTTTTGGTTGAATGAATGAGTCTCAATCTATGTGAAATTAATTTCAGTCATCACAGGACTACCATCAAATGGCGAGAAGACCATGTAGTACATGGATGAAAAAACCAAGGAAAATTCCCTTGCAAAATAAATGAAGAAAAATTATGGGATAGAAAGGGGCTCTCGTGACATTATCATAAAAAGGATCAATGACGCAACCACCCGAATGAAAACAAAACTAATGGCATGCAAACTCCTTCAAAAATGTCGCAAGGAGGAGGTACCCGTAGGAGTTATCATAACAGAAACACAGCGTGCAAACGACACCATGCTCAGTTGGGCCCCATACTTAGTGAATCCATTACTAGATGACTGGAAGGATGCACATGACTTGGGAACCGAGTTCCGCTACTCCTGGCTCATTATAATGTAATGCTAATTGGATGGAAAGAGCCTACCTACTCATATTTCTGCGATAGAGTAGGATGAGGTCGAGCAACACAGTACACATCGTTGGGAAGCACTTCTTATCTCAAGTGGAGAAGTGGTGATTCCAACGATTTTTCTTGATATCTTAGTGACATACAAGAGAATATAGCCAACACATGGAGGATAAATCCTTAAGTGGTTGCGCAATATGAGGGGATAGCCAAATTTAAGGATACATGACATAGCATGTGGATCTAAGCACATAGGGATCCAGATATATAATGGATACAAATTCGATTCTGCATCAACATAGAGGAATTTGAATGGGCAATGAAAAACTGGCAGGATGACTAGAAGATCCTAGTCATCACCAAGGACATGTCCAAAGGGAATGAAGTGGAAGTAGGGTCATCCAATACATCTGCATGGGAAAGTGTCATGACCAAGAAACCAACACATTATATGAAGCTTGGTCCAAAGACAACACAAAAAAATAAGGGAAGTGCCCCAAAGAAGGATGGGAAGATAAGAAATAAAGAAAATGCCCCAACGCAGGAAAAATAAGAAAGGGGGGACACAACAACACAGGAAACCTCATCAACGAATACTCTGCAAAAGATAGGGCCACCCAAATGACCGATTATACATACAGGTGGGCCATGCAAGAAGTCCAAGGCATACAAAAAAATCCCATAATATGCAATCATCGAGGATGATGTTGATCTAGTCTCAGAGAGGGTGCAGGACCGCGCAACGAAAGAGTATAAGGAGGCCAAGAATTATAAGGATAAGAAATTAGTTGGCCAATATTAAGAAGATCCTAGAATGAATACAATCATCCCAACCACTAGAGAGGGGAGAAAAACCAATCCCCCAAGCGACATAAGAAGGGGAAAATACCACACAGAATGAGGAGGACACAATCCAAATCATAGTGCAAGCATAGATGCCACTTAAAGACCTAGTGAAGGTACAGTTGGTATTGGATAAAATACCAACAAAGGCACTATACAAGATACAAGTCAGTGTCACATAGGAAGTGAAATCATGAGCCAGAGAAGATATGACATAATTTAAAGTCACCAGAGATGGCAAGGATGCACTGGAAATTATTGTAGAATAGGTCCAAGTGGAGACACAGGAGGAGAAGCATCACATAGATAAATTGGAGAAGAAGTTGAAGGAATTCTTAACAAAAATTCCAGATAGCGTGCAGGAAGCCATGACCAATGCAGAAGAACAGATTCAAATCATCACACGAACACTTGAATATTATAAGAAGGATATTGAGGAACTCAAAGAAAATTAACACCAACCACTCCTCGTGAAGTTACAACTGAAAGGGATTAGTAGGAAACCCTGCAAGTAGAAATGATGGAAAAAGAATCTAAAAAGGTCACATAAATTTTTGACAGGACCCCGCAACTATGGATTACGTTGGAGGAATATGATAGGGTCCAACAACTATACCAAAAAGAGGAGGAAATTGACACTGCAATCCAGGAGCTGAAACAACGACAAAAGGCCATGAGCATTATAGAATGGTTGAAGGGTGCACATGAGATGAATACCTTGCAGACATAATTAAATATTTCACATAATAACAAGCAAGAAAGTAAATCCTAGTTAGAACCCGTCCAGGAGAAAGCAGCGCAAATAATTGTGGAACTGGAGGAGGAGAAGACAAGGATGGCTTGGGATCATGTCAAAATCACAGAGAATTTGAAGGAACTCATCACAATGCAGAGGGTAGAGGAGCTCACAAATAAAGTTGTGCAAGAGAGATCCAAAAGGGAAGAATTAGAAGGAAAGTTACACATCTTGGAAAAGGTTGTATAGGGAGTGCGCACTACCTGAGTGGCTCGGGATGAGCCACATGTCAGTGTTGGGAGCATGTTGGGTGTAGGACTATTTTGAGAAGGAATTCTATTTTGGGCATAAGCCTATTTTTGGAGAAGGATTTGTTTTGGGGAAAGACCTAACTTTGGAAAAGAAGACCTAATTTTGGAGTGCAAGCAACAGGTGGCAAGAAAGCAACATGCAAAAAAAGAAGGAAAAGCAGCATGCAAGAGGAAAAGAAACATGGTGTGTAGGCAAGAAAGCCTAACCATGCTAGGGTTAGGGTTTTTGACAAGGATTGTAACGGCTATAAGCCACAAAGTAGAATAAATAAGGACCTATGAGCACTAGGAGAGGGGGATTTTTCATAGAATGATTTTGGGAGTGATGTTATTATAGGAAAAGAGAGTTGATTATTATGATTTTGCATATTATGGATTGCATTAAATCCTATAGAAGAGTCGAATAAGCTATTCATTGAGGTTTAGATCACAGCTTGGGGAGCCTGGTGTGATCTAGTCCACCTCATAGAGGGTTCGTACCCTCATATTGATTATATTACAGAAGATGTACTACACGCAGTGCAAGATTTTGTAGTAGAATAAATAAAAGAGCATAGAGCCATATCTTTGTGGACATAGCCCCGGGAGGGGGTGAACCATGGTAAAATTGTGTGTTATGTGTGATTGTTAATGAATGTTTAATTTTTTTTATCATTAATTTATGAGTGAATGGTTAAACTAGAAATATCAGCATGCATGCATAGGTTTAAAGATGAATAAATCAGAGAAGTACTTGAAATTAACAAGGATAATACATTATAAAGAAAGAACACAATCTCATATCCACACTCTTTCCTAGACTGCAAACACCTGAGTATTGTAGTCACCCATAAAATCTAAATCAGGTGAGACTATGTTTTTCACCTTGTGCGCAGCGTTGCCTTCTTGTTACTAGGAGGGTCGATAGTTTTTTAGGGTTTTGTTAGAAACCTTTTGAGATATGAATTTGGGTCAACCCAAGAATAAGTGGAAGAGAATAACCAACAACAAGGAGGAGTGAGGGAATATGTCACGGGAGAATAATTGAAAGTGGAGAAATCTTTTGAAAATATTAGGCAGATCCATTTGCAAATACATGAGACATTGAAGAAGTCACAAGCAAGTTACAATGTCTGAAATGATTAGAATGGTTTTGAGAAAACATTCAATTTGGGAGACAGATTTTGGCTGTAGTTGAACAAATAAAGGCTATAGGGTCCTGGTAAGAAGATTAAGGCTCTACGGTATGGCCCTTTTGAGGTATTGGATAAGGTAGGTGATAATTCCTACAACTTAGTTTACCCCCATATATGTGCATTTAATCAGTAGTGAATGTGGAAAATATGAAACTCTATGAGCCTGTTAGGTTGGATCGGGAAATCAAGGAGCAAGTTGTACCTATCATACAAGAATTAGCACTAGAATCTCAAGAAGATTTGGTAGAAGATACAATTTTTTATAAGAAATCCTACTAGACATGAGCATCATGACCTATAACAGATTGGGTTGAAGTGACAACTTCCAGGTAAGGAAAAATGGTACTCCAAGGAGAAGGTAGAGGAAAATTTTCCTCACCTCATTTAGTAAAATATTTTTTGGGACCAAAAACTTCCCTAAATGGGGAGGTGTGATCTAGAATAAATCGTTATATAAATTTTTCATCTATCTTGGTACTTTCTAGGTGGAAAAATTGGAGGAATTGGATTGCAAGACCCATTTTAGTGGTCGGTCCCAGTTTAGATATTTAGGGTCATGAACCTTCCATATCCATTTTGAGTCATAAAATGTCCCTTTTAGGGGTCAAAATTTTTTGAGAATATATCTCAATCCCCTCGATGTTGTTCTACACACTGAGACCTTTCCATCGGTGTCAAAATCACCTCAATTAGATCTCATATGTGTAAGTTATGCCTCCTACACGTTGACATACCATATTGACCACCATGGTACCTAGTGGATGCCATGTCAACCCCTGTTTCTCACACATGTGGGGATCTCCAATTGTTGACTGTCAAGAATATTGTAGAAGGTCCAAAAGCTAACACTAATTGAGGGTTGAGGCATGTAAAACCCCTAACCCTATATGAATATTAGTCTATGTTATATACTATGATGATGGGAGGAGAGGGGGTTCTATTCTTTATCATTTTATGTTTTCCATAGTTTAGAAAATCATCTAGGAGTTGGATTTGAGAGAATAATAGAGGAGACGGAAGATTCCATAGCAACCATTCAAGCTATAGTGTCAAATGCAACTCCATAGTGAGTGTCCCTTTCTTTCTAATTGTATTTTTATAATTGAATAAAAGAGAGAAAAGCATAGGCCTCACCTTCTAGTTGGGTTTTCTCCCATATCAAGTTTCCCATGATGCATCTTGTGTTCATTTGCTCGTTCTTTCATATTTCAATTATTTTTATGAATTTGAGCAATAATATAGTGATAATAAATGTGAGATCTAAGAAAATAAACTTGCATAATAAAATATTTCATAATAATACAAGATCCGATGTGATGAATTGTTGCAATAGAATATCCATGGTAGTTTGTGTATCAATACCACTTTCCAAGTTCTTGCAATGAAATGTGATGATGATTTTTTGACTGCTATATTAGTTGCCTCCACATAATATGGAACACATAATGCATTACCATAATATCTTGAAGTAGTGTAGGCACATCAAGTACATTGTCACAATATTAATCTTACTTCCTAAAAAAATTTAATTCACATAAGGTCACAAAACATGATACATAATGAATCTTATGTGGAAATTCCATGTTTGGATGAAAGTTTCATGGTTACCTTTGAAATTATGGAAATTCATTATGTACCTTCTAAGACAATGAAGAATAAAAATTCACTAAATTTCATCATAGAAGGCTAGGAGAATCTTAAGGAGTCTATTTTATATACATGCCAATATTTCCTAGTATATATCATCCAACTTCAAGTTCAAGCAATCAAACTCAACCTCCTAGTGAATTGTGAGTGGGGCAACATTTAGATTTTTATATTTGTTTGATAGTCTACAACCTTCTGATACACTTTTCATGGGACTCACACCGACCAGATCCCATACACTATTATATGGATTATGGATGACTAATGGTGAACCCAATTTAGATTTGTGAACATCCTATTATTGATTAATATATGTATATATTTTTTTGTGTCATAACTATGGTGAATTTTGTGTTTTAATATTTATGAATATTTTATTTGTTACAGTTAGTTGTTTATGTCCTGATATATTAATATCAATGGTTGCTTATACTTACCTATTCATTCTAGTTGTAATCCATTTTTCTATGATGGATCATAAAGCAAGGTCTCCTTGAGCATATACTTACCTTCTAAGTTCTTACACACTATTTTCGTCATCCCTATGACCGTTAATGATGTAAACCTATATGTTGCCTTTAGAGGGTTTAGTGGCCTGAGTTCCTGAAGAGAGAAGGGAGAAGAACTTTTCCTGAGAAAAGAAGTTGCATTTTCCCTTGTAAAAACACTGTAAAAAAGGAAGTAAAAAAGGAAGTTCGCAGGTTGCTATATAGGCAGGGTGCAAGAATGTCTGATTCTCGCAGGTTGCACCATAGCTAGGGTGCGAGATGTTCACAGGTTTCTCTATAGGCAGGGTGCGAGAATGCATACACGTGGGAAAAACAAGTGTTTTCTCGAATCTTTTAGAAGGAGAAACTTCTATGGTGAGGTGGCATCCGAATGGTTTGGATCTTACTTGCTTTCATGATTTAGTGGGATCATCCTAACCTCCTCACCT
>JASDQU011403957.1:13840-27341 GCA_032191745.1 Picea mariana
GTATGAGCGTTGGAACGGAGCTAGGATGTCGATGGCGAGAGGAAGCGACATTTAAACGGTATGTCACCCATCCCTCTTTAGTTAGTAAATTCAATATTTAAAACTTAAGGAAAGCGTCATGTTCTGGTGTGTTTTGTTCTAGATCTAGGTGGATCTAGGGAGATCAGTTAGTGTCCGCACCTACCAATTAGTCTGATAACATAAGTCCCCTGGTTTGTGTTCACATTCAAATTTGGGGATAATGAAATTTGAAAAACACTCGCTAGTGCAAATAGATGCATGGTTTTGTTGTTACATTTTTTAAGTTTAACAAAAATTGAATCTAACATTTTTTTTTACAACATATAAAAAATATTCCATTCAATTTACCATTACTTTATATTCTACAAAATTGTACAAAATATGAAATTCCACATATAAAGATATATGACAACTAAAGATACCACAAGTCACCAATAGGAACATTCCCTTAATCTTATTCCACTTTTGAAATGGATGCCCTGAAAATTAAATGCACTAAATGAAGGGTTCCAAAAAAATATGTCCACTCCTATCATGATATATCACCTTTGATGGCACTCCCATGGCTTATAAACTTTATTAATATCTCAAAAATCAAAATCTAGTACACAAACATAGTATTTCTAGCATGCCAAATTTCCTTTGTAAAATGAATGCTAAGACGTAATAATTACATTTAAGTGAGAAAATAAAGTTAATTTATATGTTTTCCTAGTTGTTACATCACATTGCATTTCCAAATTTCTCAAACTATCCCCTTATGAAGGATAAAGGTATGACAAAATGGCACTTTCAAAAAATTTCCATAGTTTTTACAACATTAGAAAAATGCACACTATTGTCACTAAAATGCAATCCCTGTCATACACAAGCAATAAAATCAATCAGTGAAACTTGATGAGTGTATTTCATGACTCGTAGGACCTTCCCAAAATTTTACACCTTCAATTTGAACCTTAAAAACTCCATGTTACAAAATACATTAAAATTGGCTTCTTGGAGAAAGATTGCAAATCATGTTGATATGGCCTAGAAAAATGCATGCCATATATGCATAATTGTTGAAACAAAAGGTACTATACTAGATAGTTTCACATGGATAACACTACCTCATATCCAATTTTCTCAATAATGTTTCCAAGTCCCCAAAGTGGATCCAAAGAGTGTACTTCATTGTTTTTGACATTTTTGAGTAATTTTTGAAAATGCATGCCAACAAAATTCCTATTTAGTTATTTTTTTGTCATTTTAAGTTAAATTCCAATAAATACACACAAAGGCCTATATATTCACTCCCTTGATGCTATGACACTTGGAAATTATGACGTATGATATGCCACACCTTTCTATTAGCTTGAACCACAACCCTTGTTGCATGTTGAAATGCTAAATTCTACATGAATAATGATGTAGGAGAATCCCTATTTCATTTATCCATATTACATGGATATATAGGTATATTATAGTTCAATAAGGATCCATAAACCTTTTCAAAGTTTATTTGTTCTTAGAAGTTCATTTTTTTGAATTTTGGCTTGCATTTTCTGTTTTTTAGTAGTCAAGTTTACATTTAAATTTATAAACCTTTTAGGATTGGAACATGAAGTATAACCAAATGGGAAGACGTGTTATCTCAAGAGGAACTCATAAAAAAATTAGACCATTATTGACTCCCTATATAGCCTTTATGTTCATTTTAGTGATAGTTTTTTTCATTTCCATAATTATAGTGTAAAACCAACGAAAAACACTTGTTAGCGGGATTATATATTCAAGGTTGTTATAGCAAGATTTGCCTCACCCTATGCAAACTTGCACATAAGGAATTATTCCATTTCCCTATGCAGACTTGAAGTCCCTTTTTGCAAATCCCAAAGCTAAAAACATTATTTTTCCACATATATGCACCCTACCTATAGTACAACATGCATATACACAGGTTACACCACTACATCCCGCATACATCGGGGTTTGTGCCCAAAATTAAAAAAATATGTTGTGTTTCCATGTCATGTCACGAGATCCATGATCCTTGGGCTTCCACATGCTGGAAACGTTCTGAATCGACCCTTCAGTTCCAATTTAAGGCTACAAATAGGCCAAATCCGAGCTATGGAAAAAAAGGAGAAGACTTCAACTTTGAGAGAAAAGTTACTCAGGAGAAATTATTCACTTCATATAGAATTTGCAACCCTTTTTCCTTTTAAGTATGAACACATTGTTCATCCCCCAAGATCTTCCCTACATGATTGAGAACCTTATTGTATCTCTTATATGAGCTTGCCTTTGGTGGAGGCCCAGCTGGAAGAAACTTAGTTTCTCAGTTCCGAACCATGTCGACACTGAAGTTTGTAATTCATTCACTTATGTTGATTATATTTTAATAGAAATACTCTTTTCTCTTCCAATTAATATCTTGAGAATATTTGAATTTTTATTCCATGGGCATATTTGTTATGAATGTTGATGGATTATGCTATTGAATGTGCTAACATTATATATTATCACCATTTGCTTCCATTTCTTGGTTGTTGAGGACTAGTTGTAGGTGTATATCTTTGGGTCAAGTGCTCAACGGTGGACTTCATCGAATGTCTTGACGAGGTAAGCCTTTTATCTTGTCTTACTAGCATAATTTTTTATATAGCATACTTGAGATTAGAGTTGATTTATGCAATCATTTCCGTCTATTATGGTTTACCCCTAGCCATAGTGAGATTTTCCTCGTAACAGAATTGAACACCATACTGGGGATAGAATCTTCTTTTTTGGGGTTTGGAGTGTTTTTCTCCTTAGATTTCTCTTGTTTATATTGAGTTTCTTGTCGTATGATTGCTTGAATCCCTTTATTCACTCTGAGCCTGAGTTTCTTGGCCTCTCCTTAGCTTGGTTGTGTTTTGACACATATACGTGGTTTTTTGCCAAACATTCGCGTACATACACGTGTCGTCCTTCTGCGAGAAACGTATATACACTCTTTTCCCTTGAACAGTCACGTACATCACCCTTTGTTGTTTGGTTGTTGGGTTTGATGGTTGTTCAGTAGGTTTTGATGATTGGTGAGTCTTCTTGGGTTTGTTTTATGACTGTTAAGTGTTTGTTCAATGACAGGAAACCTTTCTTGGGTTGAACTTTTGGGTGGTGCCTTTCTCATCATCTTTTTCATTTGATTGTCCTTACATATTGGGATGGGTGTTTTTCTCCTTGATATCCTACTTGGTTTGTCTCTGTCTACACACATTAGAGTTTTTATATCAGGATGTTGTTCATTCCTTGCATTTTCATTCTCTTATATTGAAAATAAAAAAATATTAGGCATTTTACATTGTTGGCATTTTGATCTCTTGAGTCTTTGTCCTTTATCTTAGTACATGTAAAGAAAGATTGCATTTTATTTAGAATTGCATAACTGAATTGAGAATTGAATTTTGAAAAGCATATCATTTATTTGGAATTGAAGTTAGGACTTTGCATTGTATTCATATTTATTTATTTTACTTGTTGAGTCATAACATCACTAGTTTCACGATCGCACCTTTTAGAGTAAGAAAGAACACTAAAAGTAATGCTATAATTTAAAATTGATTAGGAACAATTTTATTTTTCTAGGGTGCACAAACTAGCTTAGGATTTAGAGCCTTGGAATAGGGTTTTGTGAGTAAACTTCTCCAAGGCTATTAAATCAACATATGTGTCTCACTAAGGGAGTGGAGAAATCCATTGTATAATCGGTAATATCAAGAGGCTCCACTTACACTGGAGTTAATCTTGAGGTCGCATGAGGTTCGTTGAAGGGATATCCCCCCGATACCTTCTTAGCATCAGATATATTTCTAGGGATCTATTCGTATATGGGGATCTTTCTAGTACCCTTACCTCTGTGAGAGGCAGTGCTTTCAAGGTTTCGAGCTTTGTTACCTTGCCAATACGGTGGACCTGACTTATGAATTTTATTCTGTGCATAGATTATAGTGTGATTTATTAGTTGCTTGACTTAGGTACCACATAGTTTACTTGCAGGGGTTATTCTGTAGGTACCTTGGGTCAGATAAGGGTCGAACAACACATGGCCTTTATGGAGGATTACCTCTCTGGGGGGATCTGATCGACTGGTTGTTAAGCCCACGAGGACCCTTATAATTGATTCAGATACCTCTGATCTTTACCAGAGGAGTCTCAGGCCCCTCTTGGGCAAGGCATACCTACTTTAGAGAGGGACACCCCTTTTAGCCACTTTATCCTGTTTGTGTGCATATTGTTCGTTTGATTATTTTTTGGTGTGCTCTTTGATTACTAGTTGACCTTAGGATTTGTTTTTTATATCTCAAGTCATGAGTCATCGTGGAGACAGACCAACTTCCTCGCAGGTCTCGCCCCTTGTTACAGTTACCACCACATTTTGAGTCTTTTCCTTCTAAAAGGCACATAGTTATTAAACGTGGTACACACACATCCCCTTATCATACTTGTGATCATACAAGGATGAGTACTGAAGAAATTCATCAAGATACCGGGTGTCCTTCCACTCCCATACCTACTATAGTTAACGGTACCCCTTCGAAATCTTCAACCATAGTGGTTGTAGTGCCGGAGGCGCCTATCATCACCTCTACCTATCCTATAGTGAATATTCAACCTATATCCATGAACCCTTTTGGATCTCTTTATCACTCACTGGGCTATAACATTCAGTCCATCCCTATGGCCTCTAATTGTTTTTCCTGTGGTATGCCAAATTTCATGTTGCAATTTTCAAAATCCATCCCAGTGGATGGTACAAATACTAGCGTTGGACTTGGGGGAACAACTCCTCCACACACTCCATTCTCGTTTGGTGGTGCTCATGTCCCTCAAATGACTCCTACCATTGGAGGCATTCCTCCTCTTAATCTTAGGTCTAATCATGTTTATTTTGGATGGAGTAACATACCTGGCAGACAAGCTACTGCTCACGTTCTATCCTTCACACTCACCTCCTCTATGTCGATTCTAACCAACACATTTGGAATGATGAATCCACCTTTATCCTCTAAATTCACACCCTGAGGAGTTCAGTTTCACACCTTGGGAAACCCCCAACCTAGAGCCACTCTGGATGGGGGCAGATTTTATACCCCTCATCAAAACATTCCTACTAAAATGGTGCCCAACCAACCCCTTATGAATCATCCCAAAGGAGGGTCTTATAATCCCAGACACAACCATGGTGCTTACCAGAACCCTGGATGGGCTACAATTCCCCAACCACAATATTTCTAGGGAGCTTGGAGCCAGATGCCACAAACTCATCTCCCTTTTCAAGCCACGCTCAATTTTCTAGACTTGTATAAGTTAATGAATGACCCCGTGCATCATGATTTGTCATGGCCCTCCTCCCGCACTAAACTTCCCTCAGATAATTCAAAATTCAAGGGAAGGACTGGTGAGGATCTCGGTGATCACGTTACCACCTTTCACCTGTGGTTCTCTTCAAATTCCCTTAATGAATATTATATTTTATTATGATTGTTTCAATGCACCCTCATGGGGGTTGCCATGAAATGGTATATCGAGCTACCTAAGGGGTCCTACGGAAATTTTAATCAGTTGGTTTTAGTATTCCTCAATAACTTCCAATTGTCATTTCGTTACGATTTTGGCATCGAACTTCTATCAAAATTTCATCGGGATAGGGCCACTCATATCTCATATCACATCCAAGAGTGGCTTAGATGGAAGAGGTTGATAAAGCCCTACATACCCCTAGAATTCTTGCTAGAGTGGTTCTTTAAATCTCTCCTGCCTTATATTTTGAAGGATGTTTCTACATCTGGGGTTACTTCTAAGGAAGAGGTGATTTTTAAAGCCCAGCAGTTAGATATTATATATGCTCAGTTTGGGATGTTATATGAGATTCTTTATGATGCATCAAGGTCAAACTATGACCCTAGACAAAATCTCGGACCTCATGCCGATGGAATTGTGGGCTCCGTCAATGTGAAATCTGCATAATCGATGACAAGCCATTTGAAATACTTGTCTCTAAGCCAATCTGTAGGAGGGTCAGCTTCATTTGTGTCCTCTAATCCCACTCAATCGGTGGATGTACGCTTTGTGCAATCATCGACTATCTCGAATAGTAACCAGGAACTATGAGGGAATAATAAGAAAGGACATAATAATAATCGTAGGCATGGGAAGATTAATAATAAACCCAAGTACAATGGTAATAATGAGAAGACAATTATTAATTCTAGTGAGGGAAAGAAATAAAGGTGGAAATTGAATTTTCCCTGTAATATTTGTACAAACGATCACCTTACTCATTTATGCCTCAAACTCATGGAGGCTATGAGGCTTTTATCTCTACCACTCATTGTGTTGATTAATCCTTTTCCACATAACCAGCACATGGCCTTGATCTTCTCAAATGTTGGAAATGTGGCGAGTGGGATTCAAAACCCACTGACACAAGACTGTGACTATTTATGCATCAATATGGTTAAATCTGAGGTTAATATAGCCACTCAGTCTCATGATTATAGTTCTCCACAAACTGTACCTAGTCTAGAATGCCCCCCTCCTCCGAAGACACCCTTACAGATTAAAATACCAGAGCCCCCACCTCATATTCTGAAAGGTGTACTTAAGTGCTCTACCCACAATCCTAATGATAGAGCCACCCAGAATTACTCTATTGTTGAGGACCTGGGTCAAACCCCTTGTGCGATGTCGACTCTGGAGGTACTCTAGATGTGTCCTTCACAGAGGAATTCCTTGCTATATATGTTAGGAGCTCTAGATCCTTGTGGCTCAAAAGTTATCAAGTTTGATGTCACAAATGTGAATCCTCGCTTGCCTTACCATGTGTCATTCCAGATCCACGTGGGTTACTCGAAGTATACCATCAAGCATATTCTTGTTGATGAAGGAGCTGCAACATTTGTGATGTCCCTGGTCTTTTGGAAAGCCCTCGGCTCTCCAACCCTTTCTTAGTCTCTGATCATGTTGATTTATTTTGACGGTCGTTCCTTCTACCCTCATGGTATTCTTCCTAGATTTCTAGTCTTGTTAGGTGGGAAGACAGTATAGGTGGATGTCGAGGTGGTCGATGCACCCCTCTATTATAACTTATTACTAGGACGCAATTGGACTTACGCTATGACTGTAATCGTATCGTCCATCTTCTATATGCTTTGTTTCCCTCATGATGGGAAGATCATGACGATCGATCAATTGTCCTTTGCGTATGCTAGTCCCAATGCATCTGTTGGACCGTCGATCCCCATGATCGACAATTCTCAGTCGGAAACTGATAATATCGGTGTCAGAATGTATTCTTCCCTTATGGGTACCTTCGACTTTATGGCACCGGTTCACCATATTTACGCCATGTCAAGTAGGCTCGTTTCGTCAGAGAGCTCTGTTCCTTTATACACTTCCTATTTTAACAATCATTTGACCCTACCTTCCTCAACGACATCTTGTAAAGGTCAGTCACATTCTGGCATGGCCATGCCACTATCGGTAGAAAATATTGTGTATCAAGTTGTTCTCGACTCTTTTGTCGATCCAGATCCTGTTACCTCACAGACAGATGAGGAGGATCATGTACTGGAGCCCGTGTGGGCCACTTCATCATATTGTTCACATGAATTATTCGATGAGGCTTTTCCTTTGAACAAAAATATCATTGAAGCCATGAATGGTTCTAACAAACCTTGGGATGATATGCATCATCGCTCTTATTTTCTCCCAGAGCTTGCTAGAATCGAAGAAGATGAATTTAGATCTACTTTGAGCGAGATAGTTGATCACGCCACAGTTTCACTTGATACACACGACATTTATGTCGAAGGAAACATGGTGAGTATCTCCCCTACCGTCACGATCGATATCTCTCGTATCCCTGGAAAGATTGAAAATGTACACATCAGCGCAGATTGTTCGCAAGAAGAAATCCTGATCTACACCGAACTCTTCAAGGAATTCTGAGATGTATTCACTTAGTCATATGAAGATATGCCAGGAATCGACCCTTGAATTATTGAACATGAGATTAAAAATTACCCATATGCTAATCCTATTCGACAACTTCTTAGAGTTGTTAATCTCTGGAAGGCCCTTACTATTAAGGAAGAGTTAGAAAAACTGCTTAATGTTGGCTTTATCTACCCTGTTCCCTTGATTGAATGGGTATCCAATCCCATTCCTATGAATAAAAATAAAGGAACCATCCATGTATGCATGGGTTTTCATGAATTGAAAAAGGCATGTTCTAAAGACAACTTCTCGACACCCTTCATCGATCGTATTCTCGACGAGTGTGTGGGAAGCAAAGTTTTTTTTTTTATGGATGGATTTTCAGGGTATAACCAAATTCAGATTAAACCTGAGGACCAACACAAGATGGAATTTATTTTTCCTTGGGATACTTTCTCATACCAAAAGATGTTTTTCAGCCTTAAAAATGTCGAAGAAACCTTCCAACATGCTATGACCTTCACATTTCACAATCTCAAGCATATAGTCGAAGTCTATCTTGACGATCTTGCTACTCACTCCCATAAGAGAGTGGAACACCCTAAGAACCTTCGGCTAGTATTTTAAAGATGTCACCATTATCGCATCTGGTTGAACCCTCATAAATGAATCTTTTGTGTTAGGTCAATTCATATTCTAGGATTTTTAGTCTCTGAGATTGGGATCATGGTAGATCTGTTAAAGGTTGAGGCAATAGTTTGATTGCCTCCCCCATGCACTATTCGACACATTCAAGGTTTACAGGGGAAAGATAACTTTTTGTGTCGATTTATAGTGAACTATGCCAATATTACTAAGGGTTTCATGCATCTCTTGAAGAAGGACACCCCTTTTACTTGGGATGAGCGAGCCTAGGAATCCTTTGATGCTTTGAAGAAAGACTTGGTATCGATGCCTCTGCTAAAGTCTTCTAATTACATTAGAGATTACTTGCTTTATGTCACCGTGTCCGAAGAGACGATTGGTATGGTGTTGGTTCAAGAGGATAATGAGCTCCACGAGCACGTCATTTACTATCTCAGTCAAAACTTAGTCAGTCCTGAACTCAAATATTCTCACGTTTAAAATCTATCTTTGGTTGTTGTTCACACAGTCCAACGGCTATGACATGATATATTTCTTTGAAAAACTACAATGGTTTCCAATGTCAATCCATTTCAAGATTTCCTTACTAGGCATATCATAGGGGGAAATTACAATAAATGGATTTTCATCCTACAAGAATTCGATCTCGATTTGGCTTCTGCAAAATCCAAGAAATCACTAGTGTTTGTAGAGTTAATATATGACTTCTCGCAATTAGACAAATATATTATTCATGTTGATTCATTTGCGAATGAACACATTTTCCTTGTCTCGCGAGATGACTGATGACGCATACGATACCAAGCTAAGAACTATCTTATCATTGGTGACACTCTATATTGTTGAGGAGTAGACAATATCTTGCATCATTTTTTAACTCATGAAGAAGTTGAGTCTGTTCTAAATGACTACCACAGTGGGGCTTGTGGTGTTCATCTATCCGGGCTTGTGACAACCCAGAAAATTTTCTAAGCCGGTTATTTTTGGTTGTCTATATTTTGAAGGCTATGTTGAAGCGGTTAAGAAGTGTCACCCATGCCAGGTGTTCACTTGAAAGATCTGCTCGCATCCATCCCCTTTCCATCCGGTCATTACTGTCAGTCCCTTCACCAAGTGGGGGTGGACTTTGTGGATTGAAACCCAACTTCAGCTGGGGGGAATCAACACATTATCATGTTCATGGACTACTTTACTAAGTGGGTCTAGGCCATGTCTACAATTAGATTCGATGGGAAGACTGTCACCTTCATTCAATCAAATTATAGTCAGGTTAAGAATATCGAGTGATATTGTCACTGATCATGGCAGTCACTTTCAAAATGAAATGATGGAAGAACTAGAATCTAATCTAGGGTTTAAGAATGTTCATTATTCCCCTTACTACCCCTAGGAAAATGGACAAGTACAAGCTGTGAACAAGTCTCTCAAGACCATTTTGCAGAAAATTGTCAACCCAAGCAAGTCTGATTGGAATAACATGCTATATCCCGCACTTTGGGCATATCAAACCTCGGTCAATAACGTTATCGATTTTTATATGTTCAAGTTAGTACACGGTGTGGATTCAATATTACCTATTGAATGTGAAATCGATTCTCTTAGATTGGCAGTTGCACTTCTACCTGACACTTTTGATCTCGAACGACGCCTCGTACACCTATAGAGCCTAGATGAGCAGCGTCGAGATGCATCTACAGCTATCGAAGAGAATAAAAGACGTGTCAAGGTCCAGTACGATAAGTCTGTCCATCCATGGTTGTACATTGAGGGTGACTTGGTCCTTTTATATGATCAAGGCAAAGAACCACTAGGGTTAGGCAAGTTCAAACACATGTGGCACGATCCATATATCGTGCAAAGTGTCTTAGAAAAATTATCCTATGAATTAGAAGATTATGAAGGGAACATGTTGGTTGAGCCCAGGAATGGGATATATTTGAAAATATATTATGCTTGATCCCTAAGCTTGGGCATAACTCTTTGTATACTAATATAATTTAGTCTATATATATTTTCCCTTTTTATCTTCATCTTACTTATTGAGTTTTCCATTGGTTGGTAGATGTCAACAGATTTTTTGGTCTACTTAGGATTCACATATGGGGTCATTCGTCATACATAGAACTTGGCTTCCACTGCTTGCGTTGTTTACTCACCCGAGGGTCTACTGGTGTCTTCAGGTAGCATATGCCTAGGGCCATCCACGAATAATTTGGTCAAATATAGTGTCATTATAGAACTCTTGCGCGATGCCATTTCACATGGTATTATCTCATTGGAGGTTCGCCTAGACTCCCAGTTAGTAGTATGTCAATTGAACGGTAGTTACCTTGTGCATGACCCTTCTTTACTCTGACAATTCCTACAGGTACAACTTTTGGAATGACAGTTTGATTTTATTACTTATCATCACATCCCTAGGAGTTCTAATTATGTATCTGATGCATATGCTAATTTTGTTTTAGATTGGAATTTGTCACATAACTAAACCAAAGAAAAAATTCTCATCAATGTACACATTGTAACATAAGTAAAGTCAGAGAACCATGTTTTTATATATATTTCAAAAAATATGATGTTTATAGTACAAAATTGGGGCTAATACCCTCAATATACATATACTGTCGATCATACAATAATCATGACATCTACACCTGTGGTGCTAGATGGGTGTCATGATACCAAAATACAACATTTGTGAGACGCCAAAAGACTCACACCCAAGCACGGGGCACGCCTACCACCTGTCACTGCATAGTCTCTAATAAATCCTCCACCTCAACCATCGAAATCCTTTGTGTCAAATGAGACATGTTGCCCTGCATGTTTTAAAGGACTCTCTCTACATCCCCTCCCACTGCCTCATCTCCCCAATTCCTCCGATGATGTCGTGGAAGTCCGTTCGATCGTCGTGGACCTACGTCTGTTCACATAAATGTCTAATTAGTACTTAATATCATCCAAAAATATTTTTATTTTCCTATAGAAAAATACAAAAAATGAAATATTTAAAAAACTTTGACATACCTATGTCTCCGTAGGTGGTCCTTGGTGGTAATGGAATGTCAGGATCCCCTCTAAAATTGATCCCTGCGTAAGGATATTCATCCAGAGCGATGACCTTCTGTCTCCACTAGAAGAACAAGTTGTCATTGTAGGGTGTTGGCACCCTACCTCCCCCCTGTCGCCTCATCACCTCAGTCCACCGTTCCATGGTTGGATCGCAAGGTCCATGCAGAATAATCTTGAATCTAGGTCCCAAGCCTAGAACCCGCTCGAAGAAAAAGTTACACAAGATAGAAGAGAACTCGAAGTTCTTTTTACTACCTTGTTTGCATCTTGCCGAACGGATCTTCATGTTAGCCAGCAGTGAGGTGCACCACTCCTACATTGTGGGTCTCAAGAACTCCACTGAGTAGAACATAAGTAGCCTCGATGCCTGGTGCAAATAATTTGATACTGTGATCCGTGTCAAAATGAGGAAAACAATCTTGAGGCTTAGATTGTTTATTGCTTGAATGGGGAGTTGGATCCTGACCTTCTTGGTCCCTGCAATGCAATGAGCGTTTATGTATTCCTCTATTTTCATACTGCTCCCAACTCCCTGGGCTTTGAGGTTGACCACCTCACCCTGAAAGGACAACCCCATCAAGAAATAAATGTCCTCAAATTCAATCCTTAATGGTTGTCCATCAAGGTTGAATCTCTCACTATCTGGATCCCAGTAATCCACGAGCAACTGTAACAATCTGACTTGGGCCCTCATACCTTTGAGAGACCAAACCTTATGTAGCCCATATATTTTCAAGGCCATTTGAGCCCATGGATCTCTCTCCACGGCAACATCTACCTCCTCATGCTCCCTTTCCCTCCACTCTAGCACCATCCTGCAAGAGAAAAATCATTTTTTAAGTTAGCAACCACTAAAAAACATTATTTACGGAGATATATGCGGGTTGTAGCATTCACAGTTGTGTATAGGAATGATTATACACAGGTTGTCTTTTAAAAAATTGTGTATAATCATGCGTATACGTGACCCGATGAACTATAGCTCATGTACACCTAAATTTTTAGTTTGCGCCCTAAATAACTTAAAAATTAGAACCTAATTACAAAATCTAATCCACTGAAAAGAAACAGTAGAGGAAGAGGAATTACCTAGTTCATACAATCGTCAATTTCATCGCTCATGTTATAACCCTATATTTAATAGGATCACCTGGTGATTAGAATCTCTTACTCTAGTTTTGTTGTATTGTAAATAATATTTTTGTGCAAATGATTTACAAAATAAAAAGAAAAGAAAATAAAAGAATAAAAATCAAAAGAGGGTATAAAAAATAAAAGATGAAAAGATAAAATCCCATGAAATAAATTTGGTTTGATTCATACTGCCTAACCATGATCAAACCCTTTAAATTTATGCTGATAAGATAGTGAATAAATTTGGCCAAACAGTCTAATCTTGGCCAATTAGATAGGTTAGTGAAAAGGTTTGGCCAAACAGTCTAAGCTTGGTCAAATATCTTAGGTTAGAGTAATTATTGACCCAATAGTTTAAACTGGGTTAATGTGTTAGGTAATTAGATTAGGAACTAGGTTAGCATGTTTTATTTCAATAAAAAATTGCAAAAGGTTGATTTAATGCCTTTTATTTGAGTTAAATTGATGTGTTTTTAACCCCTTGGTGAAAAAATTAAGAAGAGGGAGATAACGCTACCCACAATATGCATTTTATCCTAAGTTCTATTGGGATTTGACATTTTGGTGCTTTGTGGCTAAAGGGTGCAAAGATCTCAGTGGTTGATCAAGCCGCGCTCAGATCAACGGTCAATAATGAATATCGTACCCACCTGACCTTTCTGCCTTT
>JASDQU011403957.1:30476-42425 GCA_032191745.1 Picea mariana
CCTCCAAGTTTCACTCCTTGAATCCTCCCCAAAAAGAAGTTATAGAGAGAATGGTAGACTTTGTTCAATTCTAGTTTATTCAGGAGACCTAACTTGTATAGAATGCCCCGCACTCAATATTTAACATCATATTTTGAAACTCTCACACAAGAAACTACAGTCTGTACTCTTTCCAATGAAATCTGTCCCACATCATTTGGATTCTCTATGAAGAAGTTATGATTGTTTTACCCGGAACACCTGTTTATTGACTAGCTTAGAACACATCACCAAAAGACTTCATCCTCCCTTGAAAGTTAACCTTTTGTAATTCCGATTTCCTCTGAAATTTGACTTGTTTATAAAATGAATGTATAATTATATTTATTTATACCATTTATGTCACTTCCTTTTGACATTAGGGCTGACCTGACACTTTCTTATTTTGTAATTATTTTCTTTAATTATCTTCAGGGCCTACGTGTACTTCCTTCTTCAATTCACTTTGTCATCTTCAAAAATTCATTTCTCCTCAACCATGAGGATCCATGTGGCATGCCACATACCACCAGAAACAACATGATGTATACTATCCATCCATGGGTCTTGTATCTACAAGTGC
Source organism: Picea mariana (assembly GCA_032191745.1). Taxonomy (NCBI): domain Eukaryota; kingdom Viridiplantae; phylum Streptophyta; class Pinopsida; order Pinales; family Pinaceae; genus Picea; species Picea mariana. The sequence continues at coordinate 31,078 of JASDQU011403957.1, forward strand.
ATTTTCCTTCATGTCCAAATACCTTCATCAATCTTGCGGTCCAAAACCCATGACTAGGGTTGACATCAATGACAACAACCAATATTCCAATAGCATCTCTGAGAAAACAATTGAAACTTCCAGCCACTGAAGATTCATAAGTAGAGGAAATGGCTGAGAGTGAAGGGCACAAGGAGGAGATGTTGAAATTGATAATGGAGCAGAATTCCTAGATAAAGGAGATGGAGGCTCAGCTAGATAAGTTAATTAAAGAGAAAAAATAGAGCGTGAAGATGGTTGTTATCCCCCTGGATGTAGTTCCTCTCACAGGAGTTAGTAAAACAGCGGCCACAACAACAGAAATTCCTCAGTAGGGTTGACACACAACACAAGAAGGGACTTCTAGGACTACTAGTGATAAATGATAAGCTCATCACTCTGTCAAACTATAAGCAGAAGATCAACACAGTGGCAAAGGATGGTTGTAAATTTGCAAGTATACAAGGGAGGATTACTGGAAATGATTTCTTAGAAACTTTACAGTTGGTCCTGAGCATCCAACATGAGATAAAATACATTTTCATCACAAAGCCTACCTTTTCCAAGTACATTGAAATGGATGAAATATACAGAAAGTTGCTCAAGGTTTCCATACCTAGTCAAAAGAGATGGGAAGACCTGTGCTCTTTACTTGAGTAAAGGTGAGTTGGATTTCTAAGTCATCAATAAGAAGACATTCAAGTCAAAGTGATGAATCATCAACTACTTCCCCCAGAATCAACACCAAGGATTCGAATAGATCATCAACATTCCTATTATTTTGTAATTTGTAATCTAGTTAGTTAGATTTTTACTCCACAATATCCTAGTCATTAATGACAAGATCAGATGTAACTGTTGTATAAATAATTCTCACTTTTAAGTATTAATGGTTGATTTTTACACCCAAGGAGATATATGTGTAACATTTTAAAAAAGGATCAATCAGTAATAAAAAGGCTATTCACAAGATTCTTGTGTATGAACGTTGGTGATGTTTATCTTTCTCTGATAATGTTTATCTTTCTCTGTAATCATTATGTTTTATTCTTCTAATCATTAAAAGGAAGTTTATGAACATAATTTGTCTCATGCACTCTGTTTCTGGTCTTTTAGTGATCTACATGTTATTCGTCTGATATTAAGTAAAGGAATTCTTAATTGCTTATTTTCTTGGTTGACTTTCTCACCTGTTCTATCTTTTTCATCCCATTTAACTCTAATAGATCCAGTGGTCTCACTATCTCGCCCTGCTAAGGAACCTCATAAAAAATGTATCTGATCATAATCTTTAATATAGACCCCAGATCCCAATGGAGGTTTAATGCAATTCTCCAGCCAATATTTATAAACAAACAAACAAACTCAGATTATTTTAACTAGCCTAATATCTGAAACTCAAACAACTCTAAATCATACAAAGAGATCCCTCTTTGAAACTAGCAGGGCTAGATCCCAGTTTCAAAAGCGGTTTTAGTAAGTAACCTCTGTCAATTTATTCTACCCTTTTAAAACCTCTGGGAATTACAGCGTCCTAACATAGTGGCCACCATACTGGGGAATTGAACAATTTTTTCCATCTTTACAAATCCTCTTCCCTAGATAAAAAAAAAAAAACTTTATTTCTGAACAATCAAAGATCTAACTTTCAAGAGATAAATGTTCAGAGGTTGTTGAAATTTGTACATATTAAATTAGATTTCTTAAAAATTTAAAGTTTTGGCTCCAAAACAAATTCACATCGGATCTCACCATGATCCAGAACCTGTAACAATAGTAGATAACCCTGAAAAATTAATCAGAAAAAGAAACACGGTAGAAGGTCAAGGAAGCATCAGTCCTCTTCAAAGGGCCACTTCCCTTCCAGAGAAGCTTGTCACAATACAGGAAATCAATTTTGAGCTACCTTTTGAGCAGAGCCTCTTCAGAACCGAATTTGATAGCTTTGTGGATGAAATAGTACTAGATAAAACCATCCTCCAACCTAGAACCCCTGAAAGACTCTCTCCTAAAACAGAATTTGATCAATGAATCCTTCAAGAGTTTGAGAAACTACAAGATCTAGCATCAAATCTTGACCAAGCCTTGTACAAATCCTATTTTCAACAGTTTGTTGAGATTTCTGTTATTTCTATTATTGTAGCTTCTGTCAATCCTCAAGCATCTCAGTCTATACCCCCCAGCCCCGCTTCCTCCACATATTCTGTCACTTCTCCACCAATTATACAAGTTGTCATCTAGCCTCCTCCACCAATCATGGAAACAAAATATGTTCCCTTGGTGTTAGATACTCCCTTACATAACATGCCCCGGGACTATCAAACCAGGATTCCTCAATTCGATGGTACTGGAGCCTTTAATGCACAACAACATGTGGATAAAATGAATGATTTCTTCGATTTACAGGAAGTTGACGAGGCAGATGTTCAAATGAGACTCTTTGCACAAATTTTTGAGGTCAAAAAATGGTTTAAAGCATTACATGCTACTAGCATAGATGATATTGCTTCTTTTCACTGAACTTTCCTCAATAAGTGGGAGGTAAAGAAAAATCCTCTTCAGATTTTATCTGAATATGAAAATATCAGGAGAAACCAAGGGGAAACTATAAAGGACTATTGCACTCTTTTCAATAATATATATAATGCAATTCCTACTGATATCAAACCCCCTCATGTTCTTGCCTTGATCAAGTTCCCGAATGGATTCGATCTTGACATGTCCTACCAATTAAGAGAAAGAAACATTGCCACTCTGGAAGATACAGAGAATAGTGTTGTAAGTGTTGAAGCAAATCTCTTGGCTAGGAGAACCAGACAAATAACTGAAAGGAGAGTTACAATTAAAGAAGAACCCTCCACTTCTACCTCAGATGCCAAAATTGATTATTTAGTCAGAATTGTGGGGATATTAATGAAAAAACTATAAATCAGCGATAGAAACCCACCTAGAGAGAATCATCCTAGTCCTCAGATTTGAAATCCCAATTTTAGAAGAAATCCTCCCTAGATCAAACAAAGAGAACCTAGAAATAAAAGGGAACATAGAGGTCTTGATCAGCAGATTAGGCCATTGCTTCAAGAAAACTATGTTGATGAAGGGGGAGAGATAATTGAGGAGTTATATGGAATTCACATAAATCTTATGGGGGTTAATGACAATGATTCCATTTTTCTCACTTAGAAAGAACATGAACTTTTTCTCCTCTCACAGACCGAATTAGGTGAGGGGGATTCAAAACAACAAGCCTTGAAAAATACAATAATGTAAGTCCACAGACAATACAACTTGAGGAGTAAAAATTCTAATGACAACCCAACTAAGAAATATTCTAAAACTAATAAAACCTTTGATAGTGCTCCTAAAAAAGTTCCTGAAAAGAAAAACTTAGAGGCCCCTGCAAAAATAACTCTTGAATATTTACCAAGAAAAAATCAAACTGAGGTTGCATCCACAAGTTATCCTAGTACTACGACACATAAAAACGTGACTGATAAATCATATTTTCAGAGTCAAAGCATAACTCCTACCACATTCAGCCTGGAAAGTGAATTGGCCAAATTGAAAATACCTATTCCTCTGACAGAACTGATGAACAAAAATGCTTATAGATCACAAGTGATCGAAGTATTGAACATAGAACTAGGAGTAGGTACAGACACTGTGAACATTGTTGATGATCAATCAAATCTGTTGTTTGGTCCTGAGGTTGAGGGACAAACTAACAATGGTGTTGTTCCTTCGTTTTATATCAGTTTAAATATCCTTGATAATACATTATACAATTCCATGGTGGATTATGGTGCTTCTCACAATCTTATGCCCAAGGTTGTGATGGAGAAACTAGGGATTGATATCACCAGGCCTTACAAAGAATTATACTCCTTTGAATCAAGAAAAGTTAAATGCATAGGTCTGATCAAAGATTTGTGAATTATCTTGGCACAAATCCCAACCAAAAGCATGGTAATGGATATTTTTGTTGCAGACATTCCTACTAAGTATGGTAAGCTATTATCTCGATCATGGGGTGTCAAGTTAAAGGGTACCTTACAGGTAGACATGTCCTATGCCACCATTCATGTTTTTGGTCAAAATCGAAGATTGTACAGAGAGACTCTGATGAAATACATGGTCAGTAGTCAAGAGAAACCACATAACTATCCTCTATACTATGTTCATTCTAATTTAGAATCCTTCATTTTATACAATGATGATGACATGGATAGTCAAATTGCACAGTTGGAAGATGATGTATGTAACCTGGAGGAAGGTAAAGCAATCCCTGAACAAAGTGAAATAATGATAATATAAATTGATGAACCAACAAAACCTCTCTGGAGTTTAGATTTTTATGGGGTTGTTAGTAAATAAGGATCTAGAGTTAGGGTCTGGGTGCATAATCATAAAGCAAGGTATTTAGAAATCCATTCTTATAAATTGAATTTCTAGTGCACCAATAAGATAGTTGAGTATGAAGCATTGATGTTTCACCTGAAATTGTTGAAGAAGCTTGGTGCCAAAAGAATTACGATAAGAGGTGATTCTGAACTCATCATTAAACAGATCAAAGGTGATTATTCTGCCAAACCCCCTAGACTTGGAGCTTACAGAAATGTTTTGTTGGATTTTTTGCAATGTTTTACTGAAATTGACTTGCAGGTGATTCCCAGAGGCCAAAATATACTTGCAAATGGATTGGCTACCTCGACAGCCACTTGTAAAATACCTTTCCATCCAAATCACCAATAAATAGTAGAGGTGAAATGCAGACCTACTGTCCCAGACAATATCAGGTACTGTAAAGTGTTTGGTAATGATGAACAGATTCATGATTTCCTGCAGTCTAAAAATGAATTTGAGTGTGCAAACATTGATGTAGATAGTGATAATTATACTGTAAATAAATTAGATTTAGAAGAAATAAATGAAAATAAAGAAAGTTCAGATTTTTTGCAACTAAAAGATAATATCCTACCTAGAGGGTTAGTCCCACTTGAATAACTATTTGATTTCAATGACGTAGAAAAAAATCCAAAAATTGAACCTACTGGTAAAGATGTTGAGGAATGTAACATAGGAACATATGAGGAACCTAAAAGGATTAAATTATCCAAATCTTTACCTACTGAGAAAAAGCATAAATATATTGAATTGTTCAAAGAACTTGTAGACGTTTTTGCTTGGAGCTATGAAGACTTGAAATCATGTGACACCAACATCATACAACACAAAATTCCTATAAAGGAAGAACATAATCCTTTCAAGAAGAAACTTAGAAGAATTAACCCAAAGTTAATGCCCCTAATTGAAAAGGAAATTAAGAAAATGTACGATGCTAAAATCATTTTCCCTCTGAGGTTCTCAAAATGGGTTTCTAATTTAGTTCCTACTAGGAAAAAGAGTGGAGAGATCAGGCTCTGTATTGATTTCAGAAAACTCAACAAATTCTCCCTTAAAGAAAACTATCCTCTACCCAAAATGGATCATATCTTACAGAAGGTAGTTGGAGCCAGTAGGATCTCTTTGTTATATGTTTTTTCTAGCTATAACCAAGTCCTCGTCCACCACAATGACCAAGAGAAAACAACGTTCACTACACCCTGGGGCACTTTCATGTATGTGAAAATTCCCTTTGGTTTAATGAATGTTGGTGCCACATTCCAGAGAGAAATGGGCATTGCCTTTGTGGATTAATTTGGGAGATTTATTGTCATGTACTTGGATGATGTAACTGTCTATTCAAAAACAGATGAAGAACACCTATGACACCTCAGAAAAGTTTTTGAAAAGTGCGGGAATTTTGGAATCTCACTCAATCCCAAGAAAACCTTGTTTGGTTTAGAAGAGGGTAAATTGTTAGGGTACATCATATCCAAACATGTAATCAAGATAGACCCTAGCAGAATTGAAGCCATCCAGAAGATAGACCATCCAAGAAACATTAAGGAATTGCAGTCCTTTATAGGAAAAATAAACTTTCTGAGAAGATTCATCCCTAATTTAGCAGAACTCCTTAGAAACATAACAAACATGCTTAAAAAAAGATACAAAAATAAAGTGGAACACAAAATCTAAATAGTCCTTTGATCAAGTGAAACTGACATTAACACAAGCTCCTATATTAATTAGTCCTGATTATACTAAAGATTTCTACTTATTTTGTTTTACTTCTGAGCATACCATTGCAACAATCCTTTTGAATAAAAATAGTGAAGGCCATGAACAACCTATAGAATTTTTCAGAAAATCATTGAGAGATGTTGCATTGAACCACAACATCATGGAGAAACAAGCTTTTGCCTTGGTAAAAGAAACTAAGGATTTTAGAGTATACATTCTCCATTCACATATCATTGCTTATGTTCCTAATGCAATGGTGAAAGATATTATGACTCAAGATAACCCAGATGGCAGAAGAGGTAAATGGATTGTTGTGATCCTTGAGTATGATATAGATATCAAAACAACCAAGTTGATCAAGGGTCAAGGGTTAGCCAAATTGATGGCTGAATCAAATTTTCATTTTTTATATATAAACTTTATAGTTGTAGTTGATGAACAAGGAGAGCAGGTGACTCCACATGTCAAAGAGGTATTCTGAAATTCTCCATGGTACGCAGACCTTATCTTTTTCTTGCATCATTTACAAGCTCCTCCTGATTTGACAAAAAACTAAAGCTAGATTTTTAAAACTTAAAGATTTGAAATATTGCATTATGAATGGAAATATTTACTAGAAAGATGTTAGAGGAATTTTACTGAATTGTTTATTAAAAGATGAAGTTGACAAAGCTTTGCAGGAGTTCCATGAAGGAGATTGTGGAAGGCACTTAAATTGGAAGACTACTTCTAACAAAATTCTTAGAGCTGGTTTTTACTGGCCCACCTTGTTTGCATACGTCTATAAAAAGGTAACCTCCTATCACAAATGCTAGATCTTTGAAGGCAAGAGGAAACTTTTGCCTTTACCCTTGAAACCTATTTCGGTGGAAGCTCCATTTCAGCAATGGGATTTGGATTTTATTGGAGAGATTCACCCACCTTCATCAAGCCAACACAAGTGGATCCTTACAGCTACTGACTACTTCATCAAGTGGATTGAAGTTGTACCCTCCAGGCAAGCCACCAATGTTGTGATTATAAAATTATTGGAAACTAATATCCTCTCTCGATTTGGATGCCCCATAAATATTATCACTGATAATGCAACAGATTTCAAATCAAAAAAGATGATTGAATTTTGCAGTAAGTATCAGATCACTTTAGGACACTCTATAGCTTATTACCCTCAGGGAAATGGATTGGCAGAGTCTTCTAATAAGATTTTTGTCAATATCATCAAGAATATGTTGCAAGAAAAAAAGAAGTCTCGGCACAACAAGTTGGTACATGCACTTTGGGCAGACAGGCTAACTACAAAGAGGTCAATTGGTATGTCCCCATATCAGTTGGTGTATGGAACATATGTTGTTTTTCCCACCTCTTTGGGTGTTCCTGTTATGAAGATATTACAAGAAGTACAGGTAGAACCTAATGACATCTAAAGAAGGATCAATTAGATGATACATCTCCAACACTCCAGAGAGGAGGTTTATAACCAGACCCAGGTGATTCAAGAGAGCATCAAGAAAATCTATGACAAAAGAACCAAGGATGATGAATTCAAATTGGGTGATGTAGTACTAAAATGGGATTCAAGAAATGAAGACAAGGGAAAGCATGGAAAGTTTTACAATTTGTGGAAAGGCCCTTTCATAATTCATCCTTAAGAGGAAACAATGCATTTCTAATCAAGGACATGGATGGAGAAGATCTACCACGAGGACCTATCAATGGCAGGATGCTTAAACATTATGTTCCACCAGAATGAAGATCTTTTTCATTCATCTCATTGTACAAACCATTTTTACTTTTATGTCATGTGTGGGTGATTTTTATTAGATGGTTGAATCCCGAAGAGGAGGCCCTAAGCTACTAATCAGGACCACCAGATTTATAGTTAAAATAAAGCAAATCAGGATGCAGAAAAGGCACTGGAGAAGAATATTCAAAGCAGCAGGTAGCTGGTTCTTGGCACCTCACAAGGAGAGCACCATCCCCAAGTGGAGCTACTGTTATAACCCTATATTTAAAAGGATCACCTAGTGATTAGAATATCTCACTCTAGTTGTGTTGTACTATAAATAATATTTTTCTGCAAATGATTTACAAAAGAAAAAGAAAGAAAAAGAAAAGAAAAGAATAAAAATCAAAAGAAGGTATAAAAAATAAAATATGAAAAGATAAAACTGCATGAAATAAATTTGGTTTGATTCATAATGACTAACCATGATCAAACCCTTTAACTTTATGTTGATATGATAGTGAATAAATTTGGCCAAATAGTCTAATCTTGGCCAAATTATATAGGTTAGTGAAAACATTTGGCCAAACAGTCTAAGCTTGGCCAAATATCTTAGGTTAGAGTAATTATTGACCCAGCAGTTTAAACTAGGTTAATGTGTTAGGTAATTAGATTAGGAACTAGGTTAGCATGTTTATTTCAATAAAAATTTGCAAAAGTTTGATTAAATGCATTTTATTTTAGTTAAATTGATGTGTTTTTGACCCCTTGGTGAAAAAATTAAGAAGATGGAGCTAGCGCTACCCACAATATGCATTTTATCATAAGTTCTATTGGGATTTGACATTTTGGCACTTTGTGGATAAAGGGCCTACAGATCTCAGTAGTTGATCAAGACACGCTTAAATCAATGGTCAACAGTGAATATCGGACCCATGACCTTTCTGCCTTTAACGATGGGGGGGGCAGGTTTCAAGAGAGAGGTTTTCCCAGCGCGGGCCCCGCACAATGTGTCATCTCCAGATCTTACAGCCCCCCCCCCTCTCATTTTCACTTACCGCCTACCCCCCCCTCCGAGGAAACCGCCCAACCGCTTATCTGATGCCGCCCACCTCACCCTGCCATCATACCCCGCTACCCTATCACATGTCACACCCCACTATACCTGTTGGCCATTAAATACCCACCACGCCACACCCATCTACCCGTTGGCCAATCAATGCCATCCCCCGTGACCGTTACTCATCCAACTCACCACCCGCATCATAACGAACACCCCCCTACACCATTTAACTCTATTTTTTCACCATTCCCACACTGTTCACTGATCCATATATAGTCATTTCCCATTTTCAAGCTTACCACCACCAGGCACACCGTCGACAAACACCATTAAACCAGGTAGTCACAGTCAACAACGTTTTCCATCTTCAGATCTTCGTTTAATGATGGTGACCAAATCTAAATTCACTGAAACAGAAAAAAACATGTTTCTTACTCCTCTCATCAACCTAGATCGTGTTCCCCTAACCGATAAATATTATCGAGTTGCAAATCCGAAGTGGGAATTTGATTTCTTCGAATTACACTTCTGGCTTAAAGATATTTTCCTAGACCAGAGTGACGAGATCAGACTCTGGGAGTCTAATATGCCACTTTACATGTTTCCCCAGACCTATCACTTCCCTGAGTTCTCCCTGAAGTAATAATCTCATTACCTTCTAGGCCAAAGGGCCATCGTGTCTTCATCTGGTGAAACTTTGTTCACCGTCACCCCTAAAACAATAAACCAGATGATGCAAATACCCAAAACTGATTCCGCTAGCCCCTTCTCCATTGAAATTCTGACTGAACTCTATCAAAAACTTTCCTTTCCTCAAAGATCCCAGATATTTGAAATCTTCTTACCAAAAGATGTGCAGTTTCCTAAAAAGAACCCTCCCTATCCTTCTTCCATCTTCTTAGTCAAAGGAAACCAAATCATTTCCACCCTATGTTGCCTGTTAGGATATTACTCTGATGAATGGGTAGATGAACCCATTTTGGGTTTTCTTTCCATTTTCTCCACAGAAGAAAAAGCTACAACTCAATTTGATTACAATCAATTTCTGGCTGACATTATACATGAATTGTTTTCCACAGAGGGAATTTTCAGGTACTCCTCAGTGTTGGTGTACCTGTTCCTTTTCTTCCAAGTAGACAGATTCTCTTGTGCCTTTCAGAAATTGGATCAAAATGGGAACCCTCAACCAGTGACTTCTTAGACATCACTAGGGAGGAATAACTCATCCGAGTTCAGTTTCAAACACTTCATCGACCAGTTTTACCACCCAATGGTGTGCATGCTCAGCAGCAGAATGGAACCAAATATAAATGAAGAGGTCCAGAGAATTCTTCACTTATCAGACTTAGCCAAAACAGGGGACTAGTATCTTTACCAGAACCATACTGAGATCAGAGTCTATGGGTGTGAATTACCTCCATACAAGCTCCCAAAGTACCTTCCTCTTAGAATATTTGCATTGGAATACATCAGACAGATTATCAACTCTAATGACATCCACTTCATGTCATTCAAAAAGAAGCAGTAGCTCAGGATCAAGAGCCAAATTAGTTCTTTCATATGTAACAAAAGAGCTGCAGGAGAAGAAGCAAACAATCTCTTGAAAGAAATGAACTTCGGTATGAGTTTCCCATGTAATTATGACCCCTTTGGTATCATATCGGAAACCAAGCTCAAACACAAGACTTCTCCTTATGCCCACATGCCAAAGCCTGAGATTGAAAAGTTCATGAACCAACATATTGGCAAGAAAACACTTTGCTAGAGACAAAAGATCAACCTTCACCTGCCAACATTTCACATACCATCACTCCTCAAGTATAGGCAGAAAAGAGAGCTAGGAAAGAAGTTTTTCCTTTGGTCACTGAAGTTTCAGCTGAGGATTTCCAAGTGTACAGAAAGAGGGCTAAAACCATCCACACACCAAACCAGTTTAGAGAAGGAGAAACATAGTCCACCATTGACATGGAGGGACCATCATATTGTGTCTACATCCTCTTCCAAGAAGCAAAAAGACACTACATTGTCAGCCAAGTGCACAAAAGATCCAATGGGATAAAACATTTTTGACAAATACAAGATGATCAAGCAGAAGAATGAACTCATGAACAACAACACATATGCCAAGTTTTGGAAGAATACATCCATAGCTCAACACAGATTAATGTTTTTCTTTGACACAAAGAAGGTAAGGATGCACATGGAATTTTTAAAGGCACGAGTCCCTCACCCCAGGACAACTTCTAATTACAAGAAAGCATCATTTGAGTTTCATGTAAAATAGGTTCATCAATCAAATCAAGTGGACATGCATAGACAAATAGGGGAGAAGATCTTCTCCACCTTGACAAATACATCCTTGACTGCTGCAAAATTGCATGTGTCTTTAAACAATGTCCAGTCTTAGTAGAAGATGGAAAA
>JASDQU011403957.1:62431-80809 GCA_032191745.1 Picea mariana
ATACTTCTTAACCTTGAGGATTTATAATGTATTTCAACCATCATTTTCTCTTCTGACCTCACACATTAGGGGGAATCTTCTATAGAATGAATTTCCACGATTGAAGAATTAATGACTTTGTTGGTCTTGTCCCTATCCTACTCGTAGACACCATTTCCCCATATCTCCTATGGATTATCTAAAAAATAATATTTTGGAACTTGTACGCACCCTAATAGTTATGCAACACACATATGCAGGTTTCTCAAAGGAAAGTCACGTACATGTCATTAAATGCTCAAAAAAAATATTTTTGCATAATTGTGAGTTGAGTTATGGGTTTGGTTAGTTTCCTAACTCCTTTTTCCCGTACACATTCACTCCAACCGCTTGGATATGATTTAAATAGAGCAAGAACCATGAGGATAAAGGGAATGAATGAATGGATCCTAAAGAAAAGTAATGCTGGATGAATCCTGCCTCGTCTGCAAGCCCCTATAATTCGTGTTTTTGTTGTGGTTCTCAGACCTGGAAACCCTTGTTTCCAACCCTTTCTATGCACTCCCTTATCTGACCAAGAGATCTTCCTATATTTTCTTTGGGTCCGTTCGTGCATCAGAGTCAGAGTTTTACCATATGTGTAGTAGCTTGGGTAGAGGGACCTAGAGTCCATTCAAGGAGCAGTGTCATGACATAGCAGGTAACAACTACACCTAAATATATTATTTTAATAATAAATATTCCCATTCCTTCGATTTATGATGTTCTTTATGTGTAATTCATTTTATTTTGAATATATAACTATCTAGAACACTACTTGTTGCAAATATTTCTAGTTTTTTTATCAAATTGACTAGAGTTAGTTATTAGATAACTATCTTCTTTTGTGGTCTTTTGTTTTCAATTTCGGGAAGGAGAAATTGAGAAGGAGCGAAGGTGTTTCCATATTTGGATCTACATCAATCGTTGGACCTCGGGGAAATTCTTCTTTCTTTCTTTTTCAACAGTTAGTTATTTTGATCAAAGTAGTTACAAACTTCTCTATTTTTCTTTTCTTCAAATTTGTTGGTCTTTAAATGGTCATCAATCTGCTATGGTCTACCCACAACCATAGGGGAATTTCCCCACAATGTATAGTCCATCCTTGACTTGAATGGGTAACTTCAGAACAACATATTCACATCCCAAACCATGGTAAAAAATCAATTGGATATTTGGCATGATAGGTTGTACTGAAAGTGGTGAAGCTTCAGAAGGCAATGCTTGTCGTATAGGGACGCCCTTTCAAGATAATTAACCCGATATGATTCACATGTTTCCTAAGGTATATATAATTAATTTTAATGGATTCGATCAATCCAAAAGTGTTGTTTAGATGGAAATCTACATTTCCCTCAATAGTATTTATGATGAACAATTGAAACTTTGAATGGGGAGCATTGGTAGTGGTGGAAATGACATAACAAGGAATATCATGGGTGTATTTCTTGGAACTATTTTGTGAAGGCCTTGTCCTATTGATTTTACACTAATACTAAATTTGTGATAATGTTTACCAAGTTGCTCCAAACCATCACAATGGAAGAATTTATTGCTTCTTTTGAGTGAATGGTGATGAGAATAGAATGTTGAATGATGCATTTTCAATGATTGTTTTATTAGTGGTATTAAGAAGGATATAATATCACAATTCAAGATGTATTTCCCAAATGCCTAATTAGAGGCCTTTTAGCTAGCTCAACATGCACAAGTTGTGGCCACTACACAATCCAAACACCCCAATTTTGTTTAACATGCATGTCCTAGCTTTGTGCCACCTCTATGACTCTCTTCACCCTTGAAGGTCCAAAATTTGACTCATTTAGAAATGGTAGAACATTAAATTAAAGTTCTCTCCTATAATTATGATGAAAATTATTTTCGAGGGAATAAATGTAAGCAATACGAATAATTTGTCATTGGTATTGCCCCATTTGGCACTTCTAAGGAAATTTCATATAATGACTTAACCAAGCTGGAGCCTATGGAGATTACACTCCCTACTAATGAATATCACACTTGGAATTATCCTTGTGAGTAACCTTTAATTTCATTTCATGCTATGGTAGGCATTACATTTCCCAAAAAATTGAATTTGGAAAGATATATCAAGTAGAGGAATGTGATTTTCTAAATAGACAATGACAGTACCCACAATTTCATTCATCGTCAAGTTGAAAAAGAAACACAATGTTATGCCCTTGGGGGACACTTTTTGAACTTTATAAAAATGGTTCAATGACATGCTCACCTAAGAGAATCAATCACGTTGACTTCATTTAGAATAAAACAAAATAGTATGGCTCTAATGTTTTTAGACCATTGTGTGACATTGATGAAGCATAATTATACATTGTAGAAAAGAAATATGGATGGATCTATTTTTAGGATTACATTATTTGACCTTCATGTTCAAGCATAAAATTTATTACAATGTTGCTAGTAGGTAAAATGTGAAAGCACTACTAGAGATATCATTTATGAATATTTAAAAGTTTAATATGGCGATTTTTGTAGTGCTCAAATGTCAACTATGCTCTGAACAATGTGGTTGAAATCCACAAAATTCCACCAAATCATTTGACATAATTGTGCACTAATACATGTGCGGAAAATAAAACAAAACATCCAGGAAAGAAAAGGAAGAGAGAGGAAGAGGAAAAGGAGCCTGAATTGCCTAAAGCCACCACAAATATATTGGAAAAATATATTAAGTCAAAGGAACTAGTGTTACAGTGGCATTTGAAGATAATGGCTCACACTTTGCTTGTGGTTTCAGTTATCCCTCTTCATCACAAAACACCCTGATCATAATGAACTCTCTTCAACCTCTCTTATATAATATTGTTATTATAGATATTACTAGCTATGTTTCTAAGTGGACGAACATTGATGTACTTGAATTATTATTTTTCTTAGTTCATATGCATAGTTTGCACTTGCATTTTTTTAGTTGATATCTATATAACACATATGGTTAAGCAATGATTCTCTCAATATTGCAAAAGGACCAAGAGAAACATAAAAAAATACCCATCCAGTGGTGTTTATAGATATTATTCAAAGGGTTCTTTGTTATGTAGTATTAGAGAATTCCATTGAAAAGCGAGACCGTCCCTAGTTTTCGTATGCAAATGCATTGGGAAGATTGAAATCTAACACTTTCTGATATACCAACTTGTAAATATTTCAGTTTGTCTTTGAGATAATGTGTGTTTTCCATGGGGTCTTCACTTAGTGAACCTGTGACATAGCGTCCGCGTTCATGGGATATTAAATAATACCCCTAATTTCACTAGATATTGATAAATGCCTCCCAAAATCCTTTTGTTGAACCCCCCTCCCAATACATGTTTCCAATAAAGAAACTCCTATTTTTACTATATACCTCTTTCAATACCCCCCAATACCTATAAACCCCTTGAGACCCCACATCCCCCCCAATAACTACAATATATTGAATTTATTTTTCACAATTTAAAAACCCCCTTTATGAATGAACATGATAAGATATTGGCTAACAAGGTGAAGCCCCTGTGGTGTTTGAAAAAGAAAGGATCCAACAATTTTGGGATCACATAGTTGATACATATACCTTAGTAGAATTTGCATATCTTTCATTATATGATGTATGTAGACTTTTTCATTCTATAAAAAAAATTGGAAGGAGATAACGACTAGTTTCAATTGTGGAGATAGTTCATAGAGAACTGTACATGATAATTTTTTATAAGAATTATTAATTGATTAGAAAAATGTATGTTATGTTAATTTTTTTTTCTTATTTCAATTAAGACTTTCTTTTATTTGCTTTCTTTTTTAACTAATTGATTTTCAATCTCTATATTTAGTTGTAATGATATATGTTAATGACTCAAAAGAATCTTCCAATAAGAATGGAAAATGTGATAGAAATGATGAGGGCATTGGAGATTCTACTAAAAATTCCAACTCAAATCTAGATGATCGTGATAAAAATGGTGAAGGACATAAATAAAGTAATATCTATAGGAGTTATCTCCCACCTTCTCCAATATATTGAAAGGTCCATACCATATAACCTCGATTTTCTTACCAAGAGCCTATAGTTTTTCCTTGTTCAATTGTAATCAAAATCCATCTCCCACTTTGAATGACTTCTTGGTTCTATGTTGATCATGTCTGGCCTTCTATTTTTCCTGTGACTTCTTCAATGTCTCTTATACTTGCAAATGGATTTTCCTAATCTTATCAACAAAATTTTCTTCTCTCAATGCATCTCCTGTGAGGTCCTCCTTCACTCCTTGATATCCATATACAAAATCCAAGGGAAAAGGTGGAAATATCCAAAGCAAGTTTCAAAAGGTGACTTACTAGTAGAAGTGTGGATTGCTCTATTATAAGAGTGTTGTATGTAGATCATATTTTCATCTTGGTCTCCAGATTCTTCTAATTGTAACCCATCAAAATTTACACCATAGTCTTGTTGACTACTTTTTTCCGTCCATTTTCTATGGATGAAATGTTGTATATCTCTTCAAATTAGTGTCCATCTTCTCCCACAATGTAGCCCAAAATGTACTAAGAAATTTGGTATCCCTGTTTGAGATGACGCTCCTTGGTATCCCAAAGTGTCCCCATGCCTATTCAAAGAACACGTTTTTTGCTTCTTGTCCTTTGATGGTATTTTTACAAGGCATGATAATTCACATATTGTTGAACCTATCAGCTACCGCAAATATATATTCATGTCCCTTCTTGGTTGGTAAAACTACTAAAAAGTCCATGGAAATGCTTTCCCAAGGTCGAGTGGGTACATGCAAGGGATTGTATAGACCTTTCTTTATGTTACTGGGATTATTGGTACAAAAAATCATACATCCTCTAATATACCATGCTACATATTCTTCCATTCTGGGCCAATACACATGCCTCTATAAGTTAGCAATTGTCTTCCCAACACTAGAATGTCCTACAACCTTGGAGGTGTGAGTCTCTCTGATAAGCTGTAGTCATTCACATTTAGAGACACAGAGCTCATTGAACTTGTAGAGTAACCCAATATGGAAATTATAGTCAACCTTTCTGTCACCTTATTCTATATGAATTTGTCCCTATAGTTGTTGAAACACTTCCTTGAAGTCCTCATATTATGTGTATGCCTCTCTATATACATCATGGATAAAAGGATCCATGTGAATTAGAGTTCCCAAAGTTGCAATCTTGGATTTGGGTGGCCTTGAAAGCATGTATGTGAACCTTTTTGTGTTTCCCTTCTTATAATTCATGACTAGATGAAATTGTTGTAAAACCCTCATCCACTTGTAATCTCTAGTTTATTGTAGCTTACTCCAGGCCTTCAAATACTGTAGCGATTGGTGATTTGTGTGGATGATGGTCTCCTTTCCCATTAGACAGTGCTTCCATTTCTTGATATCTTGAATCGAGGCATAGAGTTTCTTGTCATAGGTAGGGTAGTTGAGAACTTCCCCATGAAATATTTTAGAATGATAGCATACATTCCTTCCTCACATCAAAACTTCTCCCATGGCGTATGTTATCTCCCAAATTAGCACCTTCATTTTGCTAAATTTTAGGTGATAGAATGAGTCAAAAAATTTGTTTCTAAACTTTTTAGAGTACATTTGCTGGTCTATTTTTGGAATGTAAAGTTGAAAAAATCGTTCCGTTGGGTCTTCGCTTTCAAATTTTGAAATCACAGTTTTCAGTGGTTAAGCGGGTCTTTAAAATAACTAGTTAACCATCGAAAGCCGACTGTTTCGATGGATAAGAGGAACATGGAAAAAGGCCCTTAACCACCAAAAGCTTTCTCACGTTCAAATTTTAAATCATCGTGCTCTCGCATGCACCAAATGTTCATGTTTATTCAAAAAGGTTGAGTTGTGATTTTATTTCAAGAGCTATTTGCTTGAATTCTGCATGAAAAGGACGCATGGAGGATTTGGTTAATCCAGCGCAGCATCACAAGGTGTCAAGACAAATGTTCAAGCATTTGATGAGGAGGACGTGGAGAATGATTGGGGCAGAGCTGTATTACCAGCTACATTTTATGAAATTCCCTTCGGAAGTTCATTAGTGCTCCACTGATCCGGCAGGGTTTTGACTGTGCATTGCATCAGTAGCTTCTATCAGATTTTGACAACCTCGGCGCAGTAGTAGTTACTGTGAGTGAACAAAGCGATGATACAGAACAAACATGACAAAGAGCATGGGGTTTCAGCTGAGAATGGTTGGAGCTTTAAGTCTCTCTGTTGTTTCCTTTGTTTTGATGATCATATGAAACAAGGTGCTCATCACCAGTTTCAGATTTCACTTCGCCACAACATTGACCAGCTGGCATCTTCTGATCACATTCTATTTTCTGCATAAGGTTTTGGGCTACGTCCTGATGTGCACATTGACGATCACTCCTATTGGATAACTTGAGTGGCATCTATTTTGGCCTCCTTGGCTGTTCCATTAGTTTATCCTCAAATGTTTGCAATTCATAACTTGACATTGAAGGATATGGTTAATAGTGTGTTTCCATCATCACTCCCACTTTCTAGTCAACAACTAGATAGTACTGGAGTCTTTCTTTTGGAAAATGGGGAAGTTGCTTTCATATATGTAGGAAAGGCTGTGAGTGCTACAACTTTTTAGAGTGCAATCAGTGGATGACATTCCTGGCCAGTTTCTGTTGCAGGAATATGAGAATGACCTTTCAAGAAAAATTAATGAAGCTGTTAATGAAATTAGGTGTCCAAGGTGTTCAACACTTGTCCACCTTGCAAATGGATGCAGATTACTTCAAACCTTATTATTAAAGGGATGTTCATTCAGTGATGAATCTGTCGCTGCATTCATTAGTGCTTCAGGGAATTGCTTATCTGATCTTTCCCTCAACAATGTAAAATATGAGCCAGCGGCGTATTATGGCAAAAACTTTAACCAGTTACCTCACTTCACCATCTCAATTGGATTCACCTGCATCTGGATCAAAGCCATCTACTCCTACTACATAAAGATATGGAGCGATAGAAGAAACAATCCAGTTTATGATGGTACATGCTGTGCTACTTCAATCTCTTGATGAGTGGGAGCAACATCGTCACACCTTCCTTCAAAGGGGGTTATACCATGCATACATGCAATACAAGCATGGGCGCTCAACATTGACAGCCCCTGTGTCCTCATCTTCATCTTCTCATGCTTTATCTTCGAATTTGGCACCAGTGGATTCCAAGCTAAGACTTAGCAGGAGGAAGTAAAGAGACCAGTCAAAAAGAGAGGATCTTCATCAAAGAATCCTTGAAGCCGTTACCACCGAAACCTTTAGAATTTCCTAAAAAATGCCTTTGGGAAAAATCGTTTTTCTCAGCCTTGGAATGTCCGTTTTGCACGTTCAAATAGTCAATTTTTAACTACAGATCATAATATTTCCAATGGTGCAATAATATTTGGATTTGGATCTTGGGAAGATAGTAAAAATTTCCCCGCAAGATCAGATGTCAGAAAATGATTTGCAAAACTGTTACAGGGCAGCAAGCTAATGTTTTTGCCCAGATCGGGATTTTTTGAATCCAAATGGTTTGAAATCGATTCTAATGGATAAATGGTGATTATCGAGTTAGATTTGAATGCTATTTGTGAGGGATAAGATCAGAAGAGGTTATTCAAATAAATTTGGTGTCTTTTTCAAAGGCAAAAAATCAGGGATTTGAAGACACATCATCCAACTCGAATTTCATCTTCAGGATATCAAACTAAAGAGCCTTCGAAGGCTGGACTACACTTCATCAAATTTCTACCACTTTTGAAGATCATTAGATAGGGATTGACCTCATCTTGAGGATTTCTTCCTAGTTTTTTGCAAATATGATTTACTTTCTGTTTTTAGAATATCAGATCCATTATTATAGGATCTGAAAACTGCATTGTAAAAGCTATAAAGATGAAAACAGAAGATGAACCAAAGGCTCAATTGGAGGGACTCTTAGCCACTTTATACTCAAGCTTCTCATGTTCTTGTCAAATTAATACAAGCTCTTTTGCCATTACATGTTCAGATCTACATTTTCCTTTCTGTTCTATACTTGTACTTGGATGTCTCATTCACGTTTATTCTATTTACCTAATACCAGATAGCTGTCATCCTATCTCTGTATTGATAATTAGAATTGCAAGTATATTTTCCTCGTTATGACTAGACATTCATATGTAAGTGTTTTATGTATGAATCTGCCAGCATAGTGAGAATTCTTCATCTTTTCACCTATATTGCAAACCCTCTGAACAGTGATAGTTAGAAGCCTTGTTTATTTGGTTGAGTTTATGCATGTTTTGAGTGAGTGAGGTCTTATTCAGTCATCCGACTTGATCCAAACCCACACCTATATTTGAGAAAATAGTTTCCAAAAAGATTAAATTACCAGGCATCTCTGAATTACAGCCTAGGAGAGTTTCTTGGAGTGATAACAACATACACACTTGTATTTGTCTACAATTAAAAAGGATTTTACAAGTTTGGTAATGTGAGAACTGGTTCTTGATTGATCTTTCTTTTAATCTCATAGAAATAATTCTATTGATTCTTCCCAAATGGAAACTCTTACCACTCGTTGTTACAGTGGAGTGGTGCAACTACTGTCGAAAATGAAGCTATGAAATTCCAAAAGTATTATGTTGCCCCAAAAAAAATCCTAACTTCAGTGACATTTGTAGGAACTGGCCATTTCATGATCACCTCCATATTTGTGGAATGTATCTTGAGCTCCCCTCCACCGACCACATACCCCAAATACACCAAATACTGCTAGAAAATTTACATTTTTTGAGGTTAGGAAATAACTTGTGCTTCTTCAGAGTCTCTAAAACCTGTATGATATGTGAGATGTGCTCCTCCCAGGTAGAATTGTAAACTAGTGTATCCTCCAAATAGACTATAACAAATGAATCTATATATGGATTTAATACATCATTCATTAGTCTCATAAATGTATCTAGTGCATTACATAAACCAAATGGCATGACTAACCATTCATACAAACCTTTCCTTGTCTTAAAGGAAATATTACAAGTGTCTTCTTCCTTTACGCATACCTGGTGGTATCCCAATTTGAGATCCAACTTGGTGAAATATTTTGTGTGTTGCAATTGATCTAATAGTTCATTGATCCTAGGTATAATGTACTAATTTTTAGTGTAATTTTTTTCAATTCTCTATAGTCGATACACATTCGCCAAGTCCTATCCTTCTTTGGTAAAATTATGATAGGTAACCCACAAGGTGAGGTTCTTGGTCGAATCACACCCTACTCTAAAGAAAGGATTGTGTATACAACCCAATATTCTACAATGGGGAGTCTAACAATAATTGTATTTCCTGCTCCACTTCCCTCTTGGGTGGTAACCATTTAGGATCCTAGAAAACTCCTCTGTATTCATATAAAAACTCCTCCAATTGATGTTTCTAATGTTTATTTCACCCCTGCGAGTATGCCTTTACCCTTATCGACATATCCTCACTATGATTTTCTCTTAAGAAAAGAAAAAAATATTTCTTATTTGAACCAATAAACTTCTTGGCTTGGTTGACACTTACTAGTGAGATATTCAATTTTCCTTTATGTGCATTGATGATGTAGGACTTCCCATATTTGATTATTTGAAATTGGTTGGCTCTTTCCATGAATATTTCATCCCTCATATACATGTAGTGGATTCCAAACACTAATCCACATATGTCAAGGGGTACTATGTCCAATTCCACTTCATCAATCAAATCAACACTTACAACAAATTTAATCTTATGATGTTTCATTAACTTGATATTTGCATCCTTGTTTACCCTTCCTAATGGATATGGGATGAAATGATTTTGAATCGTCCAATCCAAGCTTTCTAACCAAATCTTTTGTTATGAGATTACCATGTGAACCAAAGTCAAACATGACATCTATCATCGTCTTCTTGACCTAGAGCTTGATGTGGAAGATTTTGGTCATCTCCTTCTCTTCCTGGTGTTGAAGGATACTCAAATTCACCTCCTTCTGCATTGGTCGGCAAAAAATATTCTCATCCACATCAGAGCTGATTTCAACCTGATTGCTCGAATTTGTGGCTAGAATATTCTTTTTCCTTGCATCTGTTAGCACCAATTCTTGCAAGGGGGGTGTTTCTCTTTGATTTCGAGCCCTTGGTGTAAAATGCGAAGAAATGGGTTTTAAAAACCCATCAAATGCGTTTTATTCAAAGGTCGCATTCGTGAGCGTCTAGCGCATCACACAGAAGAAGTTCAGTTCGGGCTTAAAATCAAGCGAGCAAGCATTTTTTGTTTTCAGCGGTGAGGATCCAGTGATGGAGCAGATCAACAGTCATCGGGTAAGACAGAGCCATAGATTTGCACAAGGTTTAGTGCATGGGCTCATCCCTTAGGGCCAAAGTCACGAAATGATTGTGGTCGTCTGATCCAGTCGGGACATGTGGCGCCTGATTAAGTCCGGTCGCCATCTCGGCTATCGCAACTTTGAAATACAAGGGTCGACTCCCTTCCATCCACGATACATGAGATGCGAAGGCGTCTTTGGGTGCGGGCCCACGGTCATAGGACAAGGTCGTATGGAAAGGCGGTTGGAGGAAGGGGAGCGAGAACTCCCGGTGGGAGAATCCCTGAAAGGATCGGAACCGTTATTCTTGAAGGACGCATGGCGCATGATTGAGTCTGGTCACTATTTCACCTATCGTGGCTTTGAAAGATAGGGGTCGACTCCCTTCCATCACCGAAATCGCGAAATGTGAAGGCGCCTTTGGGTACGGGCTCACGGTCCTGGCGCCCAGTCATAAGGTAGCAGGGTTAAAGTGGGGGCCCATTGAGTTTAAACGCTCATTGAGCGACGAGTGATTGCGACTGTTGATCAAGGGAGGATCTCAGCTATCCAACCAAAGGACGCGTGGTGCACGATTGAGTCTGGTTGCTATTTCGCCTATCGTGACTTTGAAATACAAGGGTCGACTCCCTCCCATACACAATATGTGAGATGCGAAGGCGCCTTTGGGTGTGGGCCCACGGTCATAGCACAGGGTCGTATGGAGTGGGGACAAAGCAGATGAGGGGCGCGGAGCTAATGTGTTCAAGGGAAAATGGATTGTGTCCATTGATTTTGAAGCCATATCCAACCGCCGATATGGAGGGTCGTTTCACATTTTTAGTCACCAAGGATGCTGGACACTAGAATGGTGGAATCTCTCGAAAGGAGAAGTGTTGAAGTGCCTCTGGAGCGAGGCGCTAGGTCATGGCCATGGGTTACATTGAGGGTGGAGCCAAAATAAAAAGGAGGCTAGCCTCTGAGCCCTAGGAAGCAACGCGTGGTCGTCTCTTGTGCTCAAAGTCTTGGCCACCTTCCATGGAGGAAGGCAATTAATGAAAATTGAGTAGGTAGCTAAAACCTCAACTCAAGCCATGAATGTAAGTCATGGAGGTTCTGGCAGGCAGTCTGCCCAAGATCGTCCTGTGTGCAGGTTTTCTTAAAAAATCCATGCCAATCTGATGTCCTCGTCTGACCAGAGGAGATTGCACACGCTAAGTTGGACTTTAATGTCTCAGCTACCCTCCTGCTACCAAAGGGGCATATTTCTCTGAGTATATATACTCAGTTTTTGTATTTTTGTAAGGGAATGGTAGAGCAGAGCTCCCGACCGTAATGTTTTAATGAAGCACTGGTTTTCCTGGCTTTGTATCTGCATATGAAATTTTCTTGTTTAATGTAAGGCAACTCTCTTTTTCATCTGGTTTCGATCTCATACTAAAAGGGTTCATGATTGACTGATTCACATGAATCATCGTGACTGTGTTAGGATAAAGGATTTATTATAACGCTGTTATGTTCTTTTAGTGTTTCTGCTCTTGAATATAAGAGGTTCTTGTGTTCAAATTTTTCTTCTACGGGCTGTTAGAAGCTCGATGCCTACAACAACCCTTCTCATTTCCTCACAGAAGTCTTCCTCCTACTCACCCTTATTACAATTTACTGTTTGAAGTTAAACCAAGACCTCATCTGCTTGTGCTTGCCTGGCCTAGTTTCTGAGTTAGAACAATATTGTTATGAGTTTATTTCCATTCATCACCCTTTATCAACAAATAGTGTCATAAACTGATGGGCATCAGGCTTACTTCTGCTGCAATCTAGGAGTGACTTCTGACGCTAACATTTCTGGCGCTGTTGTCGGGGATGAAGTTGAAAATTTTCCCTGGGATCAAACGACATTGAGCCTCTGATTCTGAAGGTGCATCAGGCATTAGAGCCTTACGAGATTGCTACTGTGCACCTGGAAACTCCATTGTGATGACTCCACTGTGGAGAACCTGTTGTTTTAGTTGTGGCTTCCAGAGGTAGACACACGCGGTCCCATCCACAACTACCTCTAGCTACACCTGAAGCTGATTCAGAGGTGATTATCAGAAAAGGAAAGGCCTCTGAAGGAGAGACTTCCACCGTTGAACTAGGTAATTTTCCATCTCCTTCTGTAGAAACTCCATTTTCTTCTTCTCAGCTTCCTAGCAGACCTTTTTCTGAAGTTTCCCATTTCCTGAATTTCAGAAGTGTCCCTGCTGAGTTTTCCCCTCCTGGTCTGGGATTGGAGAGAGAAATCCTTGTCACTCCCCTCTCCCCTGAAGCTGTACCTTGGCGTAGACCCAAGACCACAGAAGGTTTCCCCACTCTTAGCTTTACCACCCCTCCTCTTATTACTATTACTGCTACTGCACATAGAGAAACATCTGTTGACTCAAGCCCCTTATCCTTCTCTCTGAATCCCCCATTGTTTTCCCTTCCACCTGGAAGCTCATTTCCAGTATCCCTTGTTCGAACTCCTTCTCCTCTGAGTTCTCCTCCACCTAATATTCCTATGGCAGGAGCGAATCCCCCCATGACTAGAATCGAGGCTATAATAGTTGCTAGGTATGCTCCCCTTTTGTTACCTTAGCCTCTCAATGCCCTTCCAGCAGATGGCTACCTTAAGCAGCTGCCCAAGTTTACAGGCGAAGGGGACATAGCTACAAAAGAACACCTTGAAGCCTTTTACAGTTTTACAGATGATCATGTTATCATGCATGCAGACGTATGGATGAGGATTTTNTGCCTTTTTGAGACAGTGGGGAGACAAAAAAGACTTCATGTATTACATGATAGAGTTTGGGTCTTTGAAGAGAAAGGAAGGAGAGTTTGTCTCTGACTTCTCCAAGAGATTCAATAAAATGTACAAGATCCCCATTGAGATAAAGCCTTCAAAAGCCTCTGCTAAAATCACTTATGCTAGCGCTTTTGATCCCGATTTCTGCCTCTTGTTGAGGGAAAGGAGAGCCACTACTTTGGCTCACATGCAGGATGCAGCTGTGGAAGTAGAATCTAACATATTGGCTGTTGACCGACTCAGGAATAAGGCTGATAGAAACATATCCAGGAAAAGACCTGAAGCCTCCCCATCCAATTCCTCTCCCCTTCCCCTTCAGACGGACGAGGTAACTAAAGTGCTAAAATCGCTTTCGGCTAGAATGGAAAGGTGGGAGTTAGAAGGGAATCCCATGTACAAAAATCCCCAAAATACTGAAAACAGAGGCTTTAGGAGGCCCAGTAACAATGTGCCACAGGCTTTGCCAAGGGAACAAAGGAGCAAAGACAGAGATGATCAGAGGATTCAAACCCCTCTCCAAAATAACCTAGTTGCTCATGAAGAAGGAGAGGAGATAGATGAGCTCAACCTCGAAATTCACTGTATAGAAGACACTTCCCCTTTTCCCCATTTGACTCAATCTGCATATGAAGAATCCCTTATGAACATTCAAATCAATGAGTTGGGTAAAGGGGAAAAGGCCAACAACACTCATAACAGATACCATCTCAGGTCAAAGAAGAAAGAAGGGAATTTTGATAGCCATGATCAACCCCTCATAGCGGAAAGGCCTGCTAAACCTGCAACAATCACTACTAAAGAAAATAAAACTCAGAATACTTCACCAACAGCCAAAGAACCTTTCTTTGAGCTAAGGGAAGCTCCTAAGCCTATTTCCTCCTTTAGTTTTGAGCACGAAATTCAAAATATTAGAATCCCCGTACCCTTCTTAGAACTAGTTAAAAATGAATATTTCAAAAGGTCCCTCTCCAAACTGCTACAATCTGAGTCCCCCCAGCCTTCCACAGACTTAGTAAATCTTCAAGATGAAAAGCCGGCAATCATCCTAGGTCCCATGGTAGAAGACAGAGATGATTCATCCCCTCCCTTCTACACATCCCTGAACATACATGATAAGGTGCTGCATAATTTCCTCATGGATTCAGGAGCTTCCCACAACCTTATGCCCAAAATAGTCATGGAAGAATTGGGATTGGAAGTGACAAAGGCTTACCATGATTTGTACTCTTTTGATTCAAAGAGGTTGCAATGCCTTGGAGTCATCAAAGACTTGGTGGTTTCTTTATTTCAGCTGCCAATGAAGAGTGTGGTCATGGACATTGTAGTAGCTGATGTTCCCCCCAAGTTCGACATGTTGTTGTCAAGATCTTGGATCAAAAAACTTGGAGGAACATTATAGATGGATCTCACATATGCCACCATTCCAGTCTTTGGAGGGGAACACAGGAGGTTGTATAGAGAAGCTCAGCTGGCCTACATTATTAGTGATGAAGCAGACCCCACCAATCATCCTATCTTTGCACTTGACACTGATTTGGGGTCTAGTTTATTGCAGATCACTGATACTCTTGAAGCCCATTTTCAAATCAAAAAGTAGCCCATATTTAATCACGAGATACCTCGTTTGACCACCTCTGTTTGGAATATGTTCTTCGAAAGAGCTTCTTCTAGCGAAGGCACTGGTGCTGGAGTGGTTTTTGTGTCACCTTGTCAGGAAACCATATCCCTGTCATACAAGATAGAATTTGAAGCTACCAATAATGTGGTAGAATATGAAGCTCTTGTTCTAGGTTTAAGGGCTGCAAAAGAAATGGGAATTGAGGGGGTAGCAATTTTCAGAGATGCTGAGTTGATAATCCAGAAAATCAGAAATGCTTATCGGGCTAAGCATCCTCGGCTCAGGAGTTACAAAAATGAGGTGTGGGACATGATTGATAATTTCTTCTCAGCTTTCAACATTTCTTTTATTCCAAGAGAGGAAAATACTTTGGCCGATTCCTTCGCTGTCTCAGCTAGTCTGTTCAAGATCCCTCTGCCGCCTAAGATTAAATATGATGTTGAGATAAGATATAGGCCATCTATACCGAACAATATCAAGCATTGGAAGGTATTCAAAGACAATCTTGAAATCAAAAAATTTCTTCAGTCTGTCGATGAATTTTCTGCATTGCACATTGATTAGGATCTTGATCTCGAAAGTCACTCTCACCCTGAGGTATTTTTAAATAAAATTGATAATCACCATATTATTCATCTGCCTAGCAATCGCATTCCGAAGGGACTAGTCCCTTTAGAAATACTGTTCGATGGGAATGATGTGGCAGTAAAGGGTAGGGTTTCAAATGGAGATATTGATACAATGAAGTGCAAGATCGACACACAGGAGGAGCCTAAGTTTGTCAAGTTGTCAAGTAGTTTGAACAAAGAACAAAGGGCCGAATATACCGAGTTATTAAGAGAATTTGTTGATGTGTTTGCATGGACCTATGAAGACCTTAAGACATATGACACATCTGTCATTGAACACAAGATCCCACTGAAGGAAGAGGCTAAGCCATTTAGGTAGAAGCTAAGACAGATAAATCCCATGTTGTTTCCTATCATGGAGAGAGAAGTGAAGAAGTTGTTAGATGCCCAAATCATTGTCCCCTTGAGATATTTTGAGTGGGTGGCCAATTTGGTCTCGGTAAGGAAGAAAAGTGGAGAAATCAGGCTCTGTGTTGATTTCAGGAACTTGAACAGGAGATCAAAGAAAGAAAACTATGCCTTGCCGAACATGGAACACATATTGCAGAGGGTAACTGGTGCATATAGGATATCCATGATTGATGGTTTTTCTGGCTATAATCAGATATCAGTCATGCCTAAGGATAGAGAAAAAACAACCTTCACCACTCCTTGGGGCACATTCATGTATGCCAAAATGCCTTTTGGATTAATGAATGCAGGAGAAACATTTCAGCGAGCCATGGACATAGCCTCCATCGGGGAGAAAGATTAGTTTGTGGTGATCTATCTGGATGCCATCACAGTCTTCTCCGGGTCTGATAAAGAGCACTGCTGTTACTTGAGGAAAGTTTTCTTGAAATGCCGGAGGTTTGGCCTTTCCTTAAATCCAAAGAAATCTTTGTTTTCTATGAAGGAGGGGAAGCTGTTAGGCCATATAGTATCAACAGAGGGATTGAGAATTGATCCCAGCAGGGTAGAGGCAATTCAGACCCTGTCACTTCTCAGGTCTAGAAAGGAAGTCCAAGATTTTTTAGGGAAGATTAACTTTCTGAGGAGGTTCGTCTCAAATTTTGCTAAGTTGGTGAAACACATCACAACCATGCTCAGAAAGGGAAATGAAGTAAAATGGACTGTTGAACCTAGGGAATCTTTTGTCCAGATAAAGAAGGCATTGACTGAGGCACCTGTGTTGATCAGTCCTGATTATTCCAAGGATTTGCTAGTTTTTTCTTTTTCTTCTTTTGATATAGTAGCAGCGGTCTTATTGCAGAAAAATGAGGAAGGGCGAGAGCAACCCATTTCCTTGTTCAGTAAGGCATTAAGAGATGCAGAAATCAGGTATGAGATCATGGAGAAACAAGCCTATGCCTTGGTGAAATCTCTCAAAGCTTTCATAGTCTATGTCTTGCACTCAAGAGTGACTGCATACGTTCCTTCAGCCTCTGTGAAAGACATCCTTATACAGCCTGACATATATGGGAGAAGAGGTAAATGGATTGCCAAGATCCTTGAGTTTGACCTGGAGATAAAGCCCACTAAGTTGGTTAAAGGGCAGGGTTTAGCCAAGCTACTGGCTAAATCCAATTGCAAGGCCTTGGGGGTTAGCTTTATCAATGCTTTCTTAGAAAATAAGCAAGCTGAGTCATCCCACAAAATCTCTTAGGGTGGCTTATCACTAGCAGAATGAACCTGGTACAGATACATTTTGTAATTTCTGCAAGAGTTGAAGCCTCCTGATGGAATGGGAAAAAGAAAGGAAAGAGCTTTAAATCTTAAGGTGGTTAGATATTGCCTTATTGACCAAGTTTTGTATTGGAGAGACCCTCTAGGGGTGTTTCTGAGGTGTTTGAACCCATAGGAAGCCTAGAAAGTTATGTTTGATTTCCATAGTGGCCTTTGTGGAGGGCATCATTTCTGGAAGACCACAGCTCACAAAATTCTCAGGGTTGGGTACTACTGGCCCACCTTATTCACTGATGTCTACAGAGAAGTCAAAGCTTGCATCAAATGCCAAAGGTTCTCAGGAAAGAAACAACTCAAATCTCTGCCACTAAAGCCTATAGTAGCTTCAACACCCTTTCAATAGTGGGGGTTAGAATTCATTAGAGAAATTCATCCTCCTTCAAGTGACCATCACAGATGGACCCTGACTACAACAGACTATTTCACCAAGTGGATAGAAGCTGCCCCCACCAGGAGTGCTTCACACAAGGTAATTATCATCTTCCTGGAGGATATCATAGCTAGATTTGGCTGTCCTAGTAGAATTATCACTGATAATGTTGTTCTTTCAAGTCTAAGCCTCTGGTTAAGTTCTGTGAGTAGTTCGAGATTTCACTAATTCACTCCACTCCCTATTATCCTCAAGGAAATGGACTGGCATAATCTTCCAATAAAAGTCTAATCAAACTCATTAAAATATTATTGGAAGACAATAAAAGGGCCTGGGATTCAAAGCTCAAATTCGCTCTATGGGCCGATCGAGTGACAACAAAGAAGTCCCTGGGAAATTCACCTTTTCAACTTGTTTATGGGATGGAGGATGTGTTTCCCACTCATATCGTTTTACCTATAGTGAAATTATTTCAAGATCATGAAGGAGAGCTAGACCATATGGTTAGAAGAATTCATCAAGTGGTGGAAGTGCAATAGATCAGGGAGCAGGTAATGGACATAGCTCATAGTCATCAACAGAAGATCAAGCAGGCCTTTGACAGGAAGGTCAGGAAAAAGGAATTCGAGCTGGGAGATTTGGTGCTTAAGTGGGATGCACCTAGGTAGGATAGGGGAAAACACAACAAGTTTGATGCCCTCTGGATCGAGCCCTTCAAAATCTCTGAAGTATTCTTAAATAACATGTACAGGTTGCAGGATTTGGAGGGTGAAGAAGTTTTTAACGACCCAGTAAATGGGCATTTCTTGAAGAAATGTTTTGTTTGAGCCTTAGACGGCTCCTTTGTT
>JASDQU011403958.1:7268-17754 GCA_032191745.1 Picea mariana
TATATATATATATATATATATACCTTTATTAACAATATTCAATTGTTTCTCATCAATGTATCATACATGAATGCATCCAATATATATATCATAAGCATGTAAATATAAAAAACATCACATAATCATCACATCAAGAACACAGTACACCAGTATTTATGTGGAAACCCAAATGGGAGAAAACCATGAA
Source organism: Picea mariana (assembly GCA_032191745.1). NCBI lineage: Eukaryota > Viridiplantae > Streptophyta > Pinopsida > Pinales > Pinaceae > Picea > Picea mariana. Next base: position 7,456 of record JASDQU011403958.1, read on the forward strand.
ATGATTTCTTATATATATCAAGAATTAATTCATAGGAAGCACCAAATTCCAAATTCTGTAGTTGCAACTAGAAGGAGACTCCAACCTGAAGGAAGCTACAACTCCCTGAATTCTCTGGCTCCAGCCAAAAGGAGGCTACAGTCCCCTAAGTTCTTTGGATCCAACCAAAAGGTTCCCTGAATTATTTGGATCCAACCATAAGGAGGCTACAACCCCCTAAGTTCTCCAGCTGCAACCGAAAGGTGGCTACAACCACATATTTATCTAGATCAAACTTAAAGGAAGCTCCAACTCTCTGATTCTATAGCTCCAACCGGAAGGATGATAGAACCCCCTTTACTTTCCCTGTATTACCTCCCTAAAATATAAGGGTATACCAACTATAACATACTCTTCCACTATCATTGGCACAAACTCTGTCACTGTCACTGTCACTATCACATCAACCTGTAACCTTCCAACCTATCACTATATCCAACCCATCACTGTCAACTCATCACTGTCTCATCCATGAAACCATATCCACTCTCATTCGCATGCAACTCATGCCAAGATCACCAAGATCATATCTCAAACCATATGCTCAACATCACCAATAGATGCCTCAACCAAGCATGTAGAAATATCACCACATACCATCACAATATATGTGTCTCAATCAAGTACCAACCTGTACCATGGATCAACCATGTATCAACCTATATCATCAACCATGTACCACAACAACTGCATCAACCATGCACCAAACCTATATCATCAACCATGTACCGCAACAACTGCATCAAACATGTATCATCAACCATGTACATCAATCATGTACATGCACATCAATTTGTACCAACCATGTGCCAACCATGCACATCAACCATGTACATCAACATCGATACCATACTATGTACCATATATCATACACCATATACCATGAAATGTATCTCAACCATATACCATATCATCAACCATACTCATATATGCACTATGTCATCAATGAAGCATATTAAAGAACCTATGCATGCCCCTCATGCATACATCACCATACAACATGAATATCCCTCAATCAAGTGTCTCAAGCATTCACCACATCATAAGCAAAAATAACGATCAAAATAAGCATATAACCATACTAGAACTTATGTAGATGACCTAAACCTGTAGTATGTTGACATGTGTACTTTTTTCGGACTTCAGGGACCTAGGATTAACATTCCCAAAAATTTACTAGTGCCTCGCTAGAAAGACACTAGCTGACCGGGGAGGATTCCTCACTTGACAGGTATAGTGCAACCCACGAGGGTGTTAGTAATTAGGTTTTTTTAGAAACCCTAGCCTTCTGCAACTCTAAAAATCTTGCACTTTATTCTTTTCCTTAGAATTTCTATCTCATTCACAAAAATGACAAGATAGACCATAACCATTCACTAAAGCATAAAAATTCACTATATCATAAGATATAATATCAATGAATAAGTGTGTGAGTACAAATGAATGACTCCTTGAGGTGTATTTATAAAAATGTTAGGTAACTCCCCTCCTTACTTTAGGGCTTCTAGGGTTTTCTTGTTACACCAACTTTACCCCTTTGACTAGTTGACTTGTAACCAACCAGGGTTTCTTAACCCTTCCTTGCAGCTTCCAACTTCATAAGGCCATAAATCCCTAACCGTGAGGATCCACATGGCATACCACATATCACCGGAAATGAAATGATGTGTAATATTCATATATGATAATATTACCTACAATTTAATTTTCCTTCATGTCATTATTCCTCAATCAATGTTGGGTCCCATAACCATACCTTTGGGGCTGCATGTAGACTACATGAAATGTACCAAACTAACTCATCATTAATCTCAATCATATAGATGATAAGCAACCATCCAATGATCTCATCCACATCCATGGGTCTTCTAGAATTCTCCAGGGTTTTACATTAATCTCCAAGATCAGTCTCCAAGGGTTGACATCATTGACAACCAACTATCGAAACCAATTTTCCAACAAAGACCACTTAGTTGCATTAATCAAAAGTAATTGCGAGGAGTGTCAAGAAAATGGTCGGGAAACCAAGTTTCCATCCTTGCTAATTTAAATTTCCATGAGCCAAGTCAACCCAGTCGGGGAACCTTTGTTCACTTTAAGACAGAGCCCTACCATGGACAATTTCAAAAGTCTTGCACCAAACGCAATAATATCATCGAACTCTCTTCTAGTTGAGGTAATGTTTAAAAATAGTTGAGAATATTAAGGCATGAGAAAAACAGACTCAACATCACAAAGTTTTTTCAAGAAATATTTTGAAGTTGAGCATTAGACCACAATTTTAGGAACTTATGGCATCAATAAATGTGAAGAAGGATGAAGCAAAAAAAATCAATAATCTCTCGAAAATAAATTGGATACGAGGAGGCAAGAAATACAAAGACTAGATGACCAATAGGAATAGAGTACAGGTCAATCTAATCCATTTGTGTTATGAGGAAAATATATCTATGTCATGGGGTAAACCACAATAGACAAAATGACATGCAAAAATCAACTCTAATCGCAAGTATGTTATATAAATGAAATTATAACAAGGAAAGGCCAAGAGCCTACCTCACCAAGTTAATTAAGGGAATCATCACCAACTAAGGCTATACCTATCATCAAAGAAACAAGAGAAGAAAAGGAGGTGAAAAATTTTTTTTCCAGAAAAGGGCGTCATCAAGTATGATAAAATGAAACCATTTTGGATTCCCCCCCCCAACAACAATAATCAAGGAAGGGAAACACACTCAGGGTCAAAATATGTTGACCAAAATTTATAAAATGGAACTTCTAGGAAGCACCCTACGGTCGAGTCAACCCCACTAGATCAGTCGAATCTACTCGAATTGACCCAACTTGAAGCTGATCCCAAGAAAGAAAGTAAGTTGGGAAATCCTAGCTCGGGAACAATATTAGGAATGACAAATCCTACATAAGGAGATATATATACATACACTCAAGGTTCAACACACACTATTCCCATACAAATTTCAGCTAATGCACAACCTATTACAGTACCATTGAATGAATCAGACCCCCCAGAGAAATCCAATGATGAAGCACAAAATACCTAGCAAGAAAAATATCTTGAACACCAAGAATCAACCAACCACAACAAATATTGAGTGAACAAAGATAATAATGTTGGTAGATAATCTCCTAAGTATGGAAACTCCCCACCATAGAATCCTCCTCTAGGAAGTCCCCATAAATATCATTCAAATCCACCAAAACATACTGAAAATATAGAAAAGAATGATCCATCAAATGAAGGAAACAATGAAATGAATGACAGGAAACAATGAAAATAATGACAGGAAGGACATCGACACACAACCAGAATGAAGGGAAACTATTGAGAAAAATAAGGGAAATGATGATATAAATAAAGGAAATGACGTAGATAAATAAAAAGATAAATATCCTAGAAAAATTTAGGAGCAACAAATTGTAAAAAAGGAAACAAAGAAGAATAAGAATCAAACAATCCATCGAAAAGAAAGTTCTTCAAAAACAACTTCTTTTATAGTCTTTAGGCTTGTCAGCTCGACAAAACCACCAACATAAATAGTATTCAACCCAATAGTCACATCTGATGAATATGTGCTAGACCTATATAATGAATTAAACAAAGAAGTGATCGACATATGGAAGAGGGCCATGAGATATGGCACTCAACTTATAGCAAGGAGAAACAAATATTGAAGGATTGTGCACTTCCCACCAAGGAGAAACTAGGCATAGATCGAACGACTGAGGGAATCAACCCATTGGATGTGATTAAGAGACTAATCATGGAAGTCATTGACATGGAGGTCAAAAATCAACTATAGATTCAGCAGCTAAAGAAAACAAATAGAGAAATTAGGCAGTTGCATATTAAAATAGTTAGAAACAATTAAGATATAATGGGCCAGCAAACAACAATCTTACATGTTGAGTATGAAAAGTTCAAAGAAGTACAACAACAGTTGGAAGTTGTCACTTCCCAGGAAGTCACTCTAAACATAGTGCTTGGTAATTGGCCGTCATATTTCTCCCTTACCTACAACAAATTGAAAGAACAAAGATCAATGATTATCAACTTGAAATTGACACGACTGAACAAAGATCCAAAATGGCCATTTCGAATCACATTTTCAAAGAAAAGGAATTAGAGGAAGAGTTATCTAAACAAGAGAAGGAATGGCTAAAGGAAGAAAAAATATCTCATATGGAAATTGAAAAATCCATTAAACACCTTGACCATGTCAAATGGGAAACATGGGAAGAAAGGATGAACTTCAACTTAGTGTCGACTATAGGACAAGAAGCTCCTTTGACAAATAATCTTGATTTTCTAGGAAAATTGAAATCAATATTGATTGAATCCCAATACTCCATAGAAGAATGGCAGATGTTCTCATAACATTTGTGGAAAAAAGATCTGATCACATATCATACAACATTCAATTGGGTACCATAACAAACACTAGAATAGTTAGGGATGATGTCATTATATTAACAATTCCAGTTTTTCAATCCTACACCATATGAGTCAAATATTATGACCGTGATTCACCAGTCAAGGACCACAGAGGTACTCATTGAAGGATTAGAAGAGTCATGGGTTCCTATCAAAAGAACGTCATTTCCACCTAATGTACAATTGCATCAATGGGTAACCCCGAAGAAATCAATGGACAACAATGTAGATAGAAAATATTCCATAATCAAGCAATCAGTACTTAAACAAATTTTGAAGTACCATTCAATGACAAAATATTCTCAATTCTTCTCACTCCCACATTTTCTCTCTAAGTTTCAAAATGATGTAAACCACTGGTGAAAACCTCTTTGAGGGCACCGGTGTATTTTGTCAAAGAATTAAAATGTAGTAGCCACACTTCCCTCTTACTTATGAATAACAAAGAATTGAGGGGGGCAATATGTTGTGGGGGATAGTCAACTTTGCTGACTAGACCCACCAGTCAAACAAGTTAAGTCAATTGTAGAATTCAGTTAGGGAAGTTGGTCAAACGGAAAGTTAGAGTCGACCGACTAGGTAGTTAATATTTATAACCGATTGATAACTATATAACATGTGTGTGTGTGTGTGTGTGTGTGTTGATATGTAATGGAGAAAGGGGATTTTTTACTTAGCTAATAAAATACATTGATAGTTCTCCCACTTCTTGTGTATGATTTCATGTGTCTCTATGTGTGCTTGTATATGATGTTGTAATATATGTTACTCTATGTAAGGATCTATTGGTAACTTCTTGTACTCTCCTCCAGACTACAACAAGGGGTTACAGAGGTTTCCAACAAGGTGAAACATTAGTTTCTAAGTAAACCCACGAAACCGTTTGTATTTCCTACATGTAGTATTTGTTGCCACTCTTTTACTAGTTGAACAATAGATCTCTTTCCTTCAAAGTTGTTAGTAGTACACATCTCTACCCTAAAAAAAATTCCATAGTTTTCTACAAAGGCAGGTTCTCTGATGCAACTTGTTATATACCAAATGTATTATAAATAGAGGAAAAAATAAATATAGCAACAATTTACTAGTTGAACAACAAATTGTAGAAAACCAAAACACAAAAAATATACCTTTATTGATAGAAATCAATGTTCACTTACATCTTCAAGGGGAAAACCTCTAGCAGAGAAACACTCTATTACAATAATTCTCAAGACAAGCTTTTTCATGCCTCCTACTCTTATTTATACTAATTCTATCTTCTAAATAACATTCTAGAGGAAGATCTTTCTAGAAGAGGAACCTTCTATTAAGTCTTCTTCCATCAGTCTTATTCAAAATTATTAAATAGGATTTACTAGCTAATGTCATCCTTTGTTACATGGAAAATATATTATTCTACCTACGTGAGGAGTTAGGGAGCTTAGGTCCCTAACAAAGAGGAAGAGAGGTGGAGGAAATTAGGGATAACTATAGGAGAATACTAGTGGGTTGTGGGATATAGAGTTGTGAGCAGAATGTTATAAGTACCCTTTTCTTGTGGATTTCAAGCCCCGGGTAGGGTGTGACTTTCTATTGATATTTGGAACAACAAGTCTATGGTTGGGTGGAATGTTATTCCGAAGCAACTAGTTGTACAAATGTTTTAAAAAGAGAAGTGTTTATCTATTTTTCCTATTTATTCCATGATTTTGATTGTTGTTCTTAATTGTATCTATGTGAATGGTTTATTTGTTGTTGTGAATGACTTTAATAGTTCCATTCATGTTAATTTAGAACATTGTGTATGGATTTCATTATGGGTATCATAATATAGTTAAATATGTGTATAAATTGTAGATGGCAAGCTACATGAATTAATTAGTAGAATGGAATTTTGATTTTATGTGTATTTTCGTGTAGTAATGTTCCTCTATTAAGATGGCGGTTATTACAAATAGATCATATACCTTTGTATTTTTTACCTAGATCTTAATATGGGAGAGCTTTTTCATTTCCTTATCTTACCGATGATAAAGGCTACTCAGATTCATCTCCTTTTGTACTAAAGTGTAGAAAATATTTTCATCCACATCTAAGCTACTCTCTACTAAAAAGGTATGTTTTAAGAGAAACATTTAGCCAAATGGCTATTTTTTGGCCTTTTTTTGAAAAAAACATTGTCTGTTTGGTTAAAAATTCACCTATTTTTTACATAAATATGATTAAATTGATAATATTTGCAAAAACATTACACATTTTAGTACTAAATTATATGTTTTTTATTGAACATTATCCTACATATCTATATGTATGATTTTTCAAACCAAATGAGTCACCTAGAATACTACAAATAGGTATAATATTTAAATCCTTAAAAAATACCCTACTACCTAGTTGCCTAAATCCATGCCTAGTAGGTTTTTATTCTTGGCATCCTTCTTATGGTTCTCTGGATTCAACTCTAGATGTATCTTCCATCACTTGTCTTCAATGTGACCATTGATATTACAATGGTTGTAGTGGTTGTTTGGATCCTTGTAGTGATGTCTAGTAACTTCCATTTTATTGTCTTTTCCTTTCCACTTCTTCTTCCTCACATTGGAAGCATCTTGGTGGCATTTTTGTTTATAACCACTTGGCTATTATCTCTAATGGCTTATTTTCTCTAGGTATTGTTGTTTCACATAAGTCTCATCAATTGTCCTTGGGTTCAAGATCATCACCTTCTTTTGCAAATGAATTTGTAGACCACCAATATACTTGAGGAGTATGTATCAAAGTTACCAACTTAATGAGAACCCTCCATAGTTCTTTTTTTTATAGAGTTCATATTTAGTAGCTATTTTTACCCCCATTTCAAAAATTGGTGGTACCGGTAGCACCTTTTTTAGGGGGAGGTGGTTAAAATTATGACTTGTTTGAAATCATAGCCTTGATGACCGATACCATTGTGGAAAATTGACCCTCGAATCGAAAGGTGATGCTTTCAGTAGCAAGAATTTTATTTTTGGAGTTTAAATTAAGACTTAATTGAAACCACAGCCTTGACCATTGGCACCATTGCAAATACATAGGTTAAAATTGACTCCTAAATTGGAAACTTGAATAACCATTCATTAATTTGTGCTTTTAATTTTAGTTTACCTTTAAAAAATGAAATAAAAAAATTCAGTAAACAAATTTGAAAATAATAATAATAACACATTTAAAAGAAAAATTGCATAACACAAATTTTAAAAACAAAAACAAAAATAAAAAACAACATAGAACTTTAAAAATTACAATATTTTTTAAGTTATTTTTTTAAACAACACTTAAAAAAATTATTGAAATCAATATTAAAGACACCTTAAAAAATCTAAATTAAGAAAATAATAATAATAATAATAATTAAAAAAAAAACTTATATAACAAGTTAAAAAAAAAGTCAAGGAAAAAAGATTTTTTTTTTTTTAAATAAAAAATAAAACCAAAAATACAAAATTTTGAAAATAAAAGTATTGAAAAAGTTAAAAACGAATATTTATATATCAAATTTAAAACAAAACAAAAATAAAAGAAGAATTAAATAAAACATAATGTTGAGAATGCTTCTGGATAAACATTGTGTACATGGTTTTGAAACGTCCAAACAACATAGAACTTGAAAATTACAATTACATAGACAACACTATGGACATGGTTTTGAAACATCCAGACAACATAGAACTTAAAATATTACAATTTTTTTTAAGTTATTTTTTTAAACAACATAAAACCTCAAAAAAATGTTGAAAAAAAAATATAAAAACTACCTTAAAAAATATAAATTAAGAAAAACAAAATTTTAAAATAAAATTAAAAAATAAATCCTATATAACAAGTTTAAAAGGGTTGTGAAATGGAACAACATGGAGAAGGTGATGAAGAGCTCTGCATGTAAAGATGGCTCTGCATTTTAGGTTTTCAAAGGTCATGGGCGTTAGTATTAATGGCTCCCTCCGAGGGACAGGATCCACCCCCGAGATCCTTTTCCTCAGACCTGCAAGACTTCCAGGACCTCATCTCGTATTATGCCAAAGCCCCCAAGCCTCCACCCTCACACTTTGTAAGAAAAGAAGCCAAAATCCATAAGGTCACAGTTTTCTCCCCCTCAAGGCAGCCCTTGGCCCTTAGACTGGCAGACAGAGGTTTGATCAATCAATTCATTGGATTGTGGCCCTCCCCAAAATCCATGCACCTCTGGTTGGAAGAAAATTGATCTAGGGACAAATGTCGGCAACCTGTTGTGGTAAGGGATTCTTTTCCTTCCTGTTTGAAAAAAAGAAGATAGAGACCTGATTTTTCGAACGGCCCTTACTTCATAGGGGGTAGGGTAATGTATTTAAATAAGTGGACTCCTGACTTTAGCCTGGAGAATGATATTCCCTCAGCAGTCCCAGTCTGGGTAAGGATTCCTTTCCTACCCCTTCACTGTTGTAATGATGAAACCATTAGAAACATAGGAAACACCATCGAAAATTACATTGATTGTGATGAACCACGAGAGGGCCTTCAGGCTTGCACCAGATTGTGCGTAGAAGTGGATCTGGTAAAAGGCCTCCCAGAAGAAATACAACTGAATCTAGATAGCTGGTCTTACATCGAACAAGTGGACGATAAGAAAATCCACTTCAAATGTAAAACTTGTCACGAATATGGCCATTTTGCCAAGTCTTGTCCCTAGTCCAAAGACATGGAGGACCAAGATCCAAAACAAGACTAGGGGTAGTAGCCAAAGTGGAGAAAAAACAAATGGGAAAATTCATTCCATCTCGACTTAGAGACAAAGATAAAAACCCCCAAATCCAAAATAAATAAGACTAGGATCTCCACAAAAAGGAGAATCAAGCCACAATAGATACACTGAACTAAAATTAGGAGGAAATGTGGAGGAAACCTAGGAATCCCTGGAAGAAAACAATAGAAAGGGAAAATAAGAGGTGGGATAAGGGAACAGTAAAGGAAAAGTAAAGGAAAAAGAATTCTTGGATCTGAGTGGGGACTCCTCAAAATCTCACCCCAACCAAGATCTAGAAAACCCAGAAATGTCAGAGGAAGAGAGATAGGACTCCTCAGAAAGTGATTCTGATATGGAACTAACTCAACCGATGAAGGACAAGAAGCATGGAAGAAAATCCCACAAAAATAAAAGAGAATCGGTGACAGACAGGGAAAAGGAATTGGGAATTCAAAAAACAATCAAGGAGACACTAAAGAAAGCTAGAAAATCTAGGAAAAATAAGATAGTCCAACACAAGGGAATATCTCTAGAGCCCTCAAGAAGGGGGGCACCAAAGCACACTAATAAATGATGAAATTCGTCTCCTGGAATTGTAGAGGATTAGGAAGCAAGCCCAAGAAAGAAGAAGTGAGAAAGTTGATTCAAACGAAAAACCCTCAATCCTCATGATCCAGGAGACAAAGATGAGGGAGCATGACACCTCAAAGACCTGCAAAAAATCTGGAACAAAAGAGAAGGGCAAGCAGTAAGCTCAAGAGGAGCCTCATGAGTAATAGGAACTTTCTGGAAGACTAAGGAATTTGACCTAAATGATCAGGTGCAAACCCAGTTTTGGCTAATGTTCAACCTCCTCAAAAAAGACTCAGGTATGCACTACTCCATAATTAATGTTTATATACCAAATAATTATATAGAAAAAAATGAATGTTGGCAATCCATGTTGGACCTGGCCAAGGAAAACCCCGCTAGGAACCTCATTATTGTTGGGGACTTCAACACAACAAGAGTCTCAAAGGAAAATTGAGGTGGCTCTGTGGTGAGGGATCAATTTTGGGAAAGGCTA
>JASDQU011403958.1:17985-28168 GCA_032191745.1 Picea mariana
AAACCGTGCTCTTCGAATCTCCCCTGGGAAAGTTCGGATCACTATCCCATAAGACTGATCTTCGAAGCTCAAAAAAATTGGGTTCCCATTCCTTTCAAACTCAACCCCCTTTAGTTGGATCACCCTGATCTCATCCAATCCATCTCCCAAATATGGAACAAGTGGATTATAGGCTCACCCAACTTCATTTGGGAGAAGAAGCCAAAATTAGTCAAATATTTTCTCAAGATCTAGGAAAAATATTGTTCGCAAAGCAAAGCCAAATATAAAATATTCAGCTGGAAACTCTATAGGAGGAAATGGAAACTATAGAGATAAAAAAAAATCACATCGTTCAAGAGAAACAACTACACAAAGATTATATTCAAGCTCTAGCAGAAGAGGAAACCACTTGGCGTGTAAAGTCCAGAAGTATATGGTTGAAAGAAGGAGACCAAAATACCTCCTTCTACAACCAAGCAAAAGTCAGGAACTAGACAAATCAAATATCATAACTCAAGACCCCCAAGGGTGAAACCCTGATGAACTTCATCCAAATCAAGAAACATGCCTCCATGCACTTTCAAAACCTATTAGAACGAGAGGCAGACCCAGGGTTCAACACTTAGAACAGTGCACCAAAAAAAACCCTAACTACTGGCCCTTTCAGAAACACCTTCAAAGCAGATGAAGTCTCACCTAAGGTAGAGGCAGGGGTAGTTGCAGGACTCATATGTCTACAACCTTAGCTGGGACATAGATATGTGATTGTAACACCTTAACAGAGAACTTAACAGTTATAGTTCATTAATATCCATTCTTATTTTACAACCCAACTAAACCCTAACAATAGATCAACACAATATTCACACAGATCCAATAGATTCAAGCACTAAGCATACCAACATAGATCAGATCTAGCATTCATTCACATTATTCAACACTAAGCTAGAATATTAGATTATTCTAAGAATACATTAGTGCACTAAGCATTTAACCACATAAACAAGATAACAACCATAAAGCACAAAACAACCACAACATGAGATATACGTGGTTCAACCCCACCCTGGGGCTACATCCACCAACTCTTCTTCTTTATTTCTCTCTGTCAATTTTCTACATGCACAAAGCCATGATATATTACTCCACAGAGGACAGTAGATCTGCGCGCACTCCGCTAGATCCTCCTTCCCTGAGTTACAGCACAAATCCTCTTCACAATATATTACAATCACTTTCACTTAGCTCTGCAAGTTCTCAACATAACATGCACAAAGCACTTACAAGTTTCACTTAGCACAGTGTCTAGACTTTCTTTGATCACATAGATCGAACTACTTCCTACATCACCTATCTTTCTATTTATGCATTACAAAAATTCCCTAAACATGGGTAAACCCATGGGCCGACATCCCCATACCTGTTACATAAGCCCAAAACCCAAAAATGCCTAAAAAGGGGCCGAGATCTCATGATCTCTGCTTCGACTTGCACTCTGCCTTCAACAGGCCCCCACCACTCACCTGTGACTCATCTCGAGTCACTCTTTTCTGGGTAGCTCTACTTCAAAATCCTCGAGCTTGGCTCAAGCTGCTTCGACCTGTTGTTGCACCATGACCTCCTATTCGACGAACTCTTGGATTACTGCTTCATTGATAGGTCCCTATAAACGTTGTTTAGGTGCAGTGACAACTTGATCCAGTTCTACTCCTTGGCCTTCAATCTCTGTGAATAGTTGACAAGCCTCATCCTGTGTTGGTTGGAGGCTCTGAGTCACTTCCATGACTTTTATCTGAATGGTGTGTACCTTTTTTTGAGAAGTGTGTTGTTCTTGGGATCGCCTCATCCTCTCAACAACTGACAAGGGATTTAACTATGCCTGTACTATTTATTCTTGCTGCTTTGCCTCTTGGAGCTATGACTCTAGTGCCTTTTCAGGATCCTCAATGAGTGGCTCATAAGTATGGGAATTGTGATCACTTAGTTGTTCACACTCCATGGCGAGGGCCTTTATTCTCTCAGCTGCACTTCGAGCAATTTCTTCTCTTTGATCGTGTACATCTTGTGCAATGTTGGGCACTTCTCGTAGCTCTAAGTCTGCTATTATTTGTTGAAGTTGCTAGATAGCTTCCACGAGCTGTGCCACTTGATGCTCCAATCGATCTTCTTCCTTTGTCTCTAAGCCCTTCATAGAGCGAAGTGCTTCATTGACTACTTCTTTGACTCCAATATGATCTGCGAGCAACTGCTCTTTTTATTACTTGACCCGCGCCCTCTCTTCTTCAAACTTGTCTTCAAGGTCGTCCTTCTCCTTTTGTGCGACCCAACATTTCTCTACCATTTCTTCTTGGGTGTGTTTCAGGGCCACTATGGCCTGGACGCAATGCAATGGAACAGGTGTCGATCTCAATAAATACAGCGCAGTAGTAATCAGTTGGCTTGGATACAATTCACAAAAGTGTTCTTAGTGCAACAGTCGTCGGACTAAGTAGACACAATGTAACAGATCTCTCCAACGGATGAGAGGCCTTCATCAATGGGATTTTATCCATTGCGGCGTGGTCCCAATGGTATGATCATGAGTCTTCGGGCGATTACTAATGTTCTAACCGTTTAGGTCGTCGGGCTAATGGTTATAATACTTTCAATGGCTATATTTATTTTCCATGGTGAAGTGCCATGTTGCGTTGTTCTGATATCCTGACGAAGTTCTAGTCTTGCAAACCTTCCTTCTGTGAAGTCCCCTTTGGAACCTTTTGTAACCTTCTATCTTTTCTCTCTTCTTACAAAGATTTCTAGCCCTCTTCCTGGTGATCTTCGTCTCGGTATTCCTCTTTCCATTCTGATTCTTATCTCCTTTTGACATATTAACTTCACGTTGTTGAGATTCTTTTATCGGTTCAGAGAGTAATACGTATTCTCTATCTGGGGTAGGTGTTATACTCATGTGTGAGTCTACTTGTGTTCTTTCAACTTTGACATCCAAGTTTTTGGTTCTAAGTAGCTTTGATATGTTCTCCTATTCTTCAATCAAGTGTGTTATCCTCCTAGTCATAAAATCTTTTAATTCTTGCTTCTTATGGTCTAAGAGTTCTTGTTCTTTCCTTCTGGCCTGATCCATTTCAATCCAAGGTTTTCCTATTAATATAGCAAATGGGGCATTGTTCTCAATAAATTTAACAATCTCAAAATCTTCCTCTGTAGAGATTCTATGAGCACACATAGATATCTAGGTGAGTCTTCCACATACGGTTATCATCTTTCCTCTAAATAATCCTATTCCTCCCAATGAAGGAATCATAACAGGCTTTCCTAAAGTTTCCCAAGTTCTTTCTTTCATGATAATTACTTGTGTTTCTGCATCCAGAACACAGTCAATGTCGAAGTCTCCTATTCTTTCTTCTATGCATTCTTTTTCTTGGAAGATTTTTGATAAGTTGATATTTTTGTGATCATTTAGGTTTTCTTTCATTTGTAGCAATACATTCTCTGATTCTTTTTGGGGTTCTACCATGGTCTCAGTTTCTTGACCTCCCTTAGGGTTTTCTTGTCTCATATTCATTCTTTCTATATTAGCAATCATTCTAGGGAAATCTAAAACTTCATGATCCATGGATTTACAACAAAGACAACTAGGTCTTCTACCAGGGCATTCCTTAGTAAGATGTCTTCGTCTTTTGCAATTGTAACAAAGGGTTAGTCTTCTTTTTCTTTGAAATTATCCCCATCCTTTCCTATACTGCACACTAGGATAATAGTAGCTAACCTGCAAAAAATTATTTCTAGGGTCCTACATCAATTGTTAGTCCAAACATTCTTTCTATGCATAGGAATAACATATCTTTCACTATTTTTGTTAGATATACTCATATCAATCCTTCTTTCATCTAGTTGTGCCCTACTTTTCAAGATAGGAAAAAATTTATCAAACATACCTAGATCCATACTTTTGAAACAAAAATTTCCACTTATCTTACCTTTTCAATAAAAACCTTTCACTGTTCTTACCTTTATCAAAGCACAAAGCTTTAAGATCTTACCTCTTTAACCAAAACTTCTTACTTTACTTTTATCAGAGCACAAATCTTTCAGTTCTTACCTCTTTTCTTCAGATCTGACTGTTTTTCTTGGCACAGAGCTTCACAGGTTAAGTAGAATACTGCATACTAGGGAAATCTATATACTCACAACAGTGCGGCAACAAAAACCTAACTACCGGCCCTTTCGGTAGGGATGGTTGCAGGACTCAGATGTCTGCAACCTTAGCTGGGACACAAATCTGTGATTATAACACCTTAACAGAGAACTTAGCAATTATAGTTAATTAATATCCAGTCTTAGTTTATAGTGCAACCAAACCCTAAAAATAGATCAACGCAGTATTCACATAGATCCAATAGATTCAAGCACTAAGCATACCAACATAGATCAGATCTAGAATTCATTCACATTATTCATCACTATGCTACCATATTATATTCTTCTAAGCATACATATGTGCATTAATCATTTAACCACATAAATAAGGGAACAACCATAAAGCACAAATCAACCACAACACAGGATATACATGGTTCACCCCCACCCTGGGGCTATGTCCACAAACTCTTCTTATTTATTTCTTTCTGTCAATCTTCTACATGCATAGATCCATGATATCTTACTTCGTAGAGGACAGGAGATCTGTGCGCACTTTGCTAGATCCTCCTTCCCTGAGTTACATCACAAAGCCTCTTCAAAGTCTCTTACAATCACTTGCACTTAGCTCTGTAAGTTCTCAACATAGCATGCACAAAGCACTTACAAGTTGCACTTAGCATAGTTTCTAGCCTATCTTTGATCACATAGATCAAACTACTTCCTCCATCGCCTAGATTTTTATTTATGCATTACAAAAAGGGCCTAAACATGGGTAAACCCATGGGCCAACATCCACATACCCGTTACATAAGCCCAAAACCCAAAAAGACCTAAAAAGGGGTCGAGATCCCACAATCTCTTCTTTAACTTGCGCTCTGCCTTTGATAGCCTGTTGAAGTCCCAAAAGTAGGTCAAACATGACCAAGGATCCTCAAAACTTGGTCAAGGGCCAACAAAACCTATGCACCTTGTCTAGCAAGGATGAGAACCAAACTATGGAAGTATTTCTCCAACACACTCCCAGTAAAATCACCGAGGAAGATAACGCCCACTTGGACAGACCCATTGACAAAGAGAAAATCCTAAAAACTATGAATAAATTCCATGAATACAAAGCTTTGGGCCCGGATGGTTTCACCCTCCACTTCTATAAAAGGTGTTGGCACATCATCAAAAATTATTTCATAAGGATGATACACTTTGCACACAAGGCAAAAAAATTGGGAGGCACTACCAACTCTTCTTTCCTCACTCTCCTCCAAAAATATATTGGAGCCTCCTCTATGAACTGCTTTAGACCCATCTCCCTTTGCAATATATCCTACAAAATATTCTCCAAAATAATTGCAATTAGGCTTAACCCCCTCCTCAACTCGTTAATTCTGCCGAATCAAGGAGGCTTTGTAGCAGGCTTCCATATTTGGGACAAATTCATTCTGGTTCAAGAGGCAATTCATGCCAACAGCTCCCGTGGAGACTCAAGTATGGCTATAAAGTTAGATATGGAAAATGGTTTTGACAAAAGGGATCACAACTTCCTCTTCAAAGTTCTTGGAAATTTTGGTTTCAGTCAAAGCTTCATAGCCTGGATAGAATATTGTATTTCCTCCCCCTAGATAGCACCCCTCCTAAATGGAAGACTTGGTCCTTTCTTCAAGGATTGTAGGGGACTGAGACAAGGTTTCCCCCTTTCCCCCTGCCTTTTGTGATCATGGTAGAATCCCTAAACCAAAATATAGAATGGGAAAACATAAATGGCACTATTCTAGGAATTAAATTTCTCAAGGAGTTAAAAGATTGAATCACTCTCAATTCACAAATGATACAATCCTTCTAAGTGGATCCTCAAAAAATCTAGCTAGAAGAATCCTTCAAGTTCTAGATACCTTCCTTCTAGTCTCGGGAGGACTTCTGAATAAAGAAAAATGCCAAATCTATGCCTGGAATGTCTTCGCAGCCATCAGAGCGGGAATTTCTCAAATCATGGAATTTGCCATTACCCAAGACTGGAAACCCTTCAAATATATGGGCCTCCCCCTTTGTCTTAAAGCTCTCCCGGGTGATTTTTGGCACCTATATATCCAAAAGGTCAAGGAAAATATGGAAACGTGGGGTTCAAGGTGGCTCAACCCAGCAGGAAGGGTGGTTTTGATCAAATCTGTACTCTCAACCCTCCCAATTTATCAATTCTCTACCCTCTTCGCCCCAAAGGGAATCTTAAAAGAGTTGGCACAACTCATTCACAAATTCTTGTGGCAAGGAGGAAAATCCAGTCAAAAAAAATTTCAATTGGTAAACTGGGACATAATCAACCTTCCTAAAAAAAGTGGTGGCCTCAGAATCAGAGACCCTGAAGTCACTAACTCAGCAACGGGAGATAAAATCCTCTGGAGGCTAGTTACAGGTGACAACGACTGGTGGAAAATGGCCCTCATAAAAAATACATCCTCGGTAAAAGAACGAGAAGAATGGACAAACCCCAAACACCGCAAACAAGCTCCCAAATCTAGAAATTAATAAGGGTCACAACCCCCTTCTTCGAAGAGCATCTATCTTAGATCCCGGGCAATGGAAAATCAATTAGAATTTGGTAAGAACAAAATTTTGGGGTGGATCTCATACCCTAGGAAGCAAGGCTTACAGAGTTAAAAATGTGTATGTTGGGCACAAGAAAATGCACCATTTACGATATATCAGTCTAGAACGAGAATGGTAGCTCGAAGGATTGGGACATGGGAAGAATGCTTGAGAACTTATTAAATCAGGCTCATTGCCTAAATTCTCCCCTAAAAGGGGAAGCTCTCATCATCAATTCCATTCTAGATAGTACGGGATGGGGGGAAAACGAATGCTCAGTGAAAGAAGGATATAATACACTCCTCCACACCATGAGAGAATATGAGAGCTCAACAAAATGGAGAAACGTCTGGAACCATGACTCACTCCCCAAAATAAACTTATTCACCTGGACCCTAGTGCACGAGAAAATCCTAACAGGGGAAAACCTTATGAAAAAAGGCTTCTTTAGCCTCTTCAACTACCTTCTCTGTCAAAATAGTTAAGACAACATACATCACTTATTCTGTAACTGTCCCTTCTCGAGAATGGTTTGGAAACTAGCTTTCGTGGATCTAGCCAGAAAGATAAGATGACCCTCAACCCCAAATCCCAGCTTGGGAAATTGGGACAACTACTATCGGGGTTCCTTTAAAGACAAACCAGTTTTGAAGTGAATTTGGAGAACATTGCCAAAGTTTGTATGTTGGAAGATATGTTTAACTAGAAACAAAACAAAAATCCAAGGGACGATGTCTCCTCCACAAACAATAGTCTTTGAAGCTAAATTACTCCTCTCAGAAAGCATGAATGCAAAAACTCTAAAAGTGGAAAATACATCCAACTGGAATGAATGGGAAAAAGACTAGATGGAAAGTTTCAACCTCAAGACCACTAAGCACACCACTACAATGTACAGATCAAGCTGGCAGCTTCACAGTATTCACAACATAGAACCTTGGATCCAAAAGAAAAAGGTCCATACTCTTGTTTTTTATGAAGATTCAAAGGGTAACCTAGGGGAGGTAGGCGCGGGGGGGTCCTTTTCGAACCCAGAGGGAAAAAATCCTTAAGCTACCACTGGAACATTGGGAAGGATAATAACAATAAATTCGAGGCCTACACTCTCCTAAAAGGCATACAACTCTCTCAGTCTCAGAAAATTCGAGAGTTCATAGTTCTTGGAGACTCCAAAAACATAATAGGAATGATGATCCATGGAACAAACCCTAGATATCCAAGCCTAAATCAAGTCATGGACAAAATAAGGATGGATTCCCAAGAAATTAAGACAACCTTCTATCACATTATGAGAGAAAATAACACTGAAGCAAACATAATGGAAAACACAGCAATAGGGGCAATGCCTCGTTCCCTAAGTATAGATGGAGTGTCAACCTTAGTCCCCCTGTACTAATGACAAAAAAATATGACTGGGTGGGGGTCATCACAAGGATCCATCACACGACGGCTTAAAATAGAAACCAAGGGCACATGCATAAAAAATGAACCTGCACCCCTCAAAGAGACAATAGAGGCAGGGGGAACCTAGCAAAGTTGAGAGTAGGCCCTTCTAAAAAGAGAACAAGAAATGCCAACAACACAAGGTTGAATCTCATCATCATACACGTGGAGCAGAGATACCCTGGGCTGACTAGGTGGCACGAAACACATGCAAGACACCTTGTCCAAGGAAAAACGATCGTTAAAAATTTCTCCAGCGCCATCATTTCGTGAGTTGGTAAGATGAAAAATAGTCCAGAATGCGTGGGAGATCTCATCATCAAGCTTCAAAGGATGGAGGAAGAGGTATGGGAAATCCAACCCATGGAACAAATTTGTTACCTTGACGTCAGTCGCACCCCCAGTACCGAGCTCATGGCACTCGATGGAATAGGCCACAAAAGGTCTCCCTCGAGCGTGCAAGCAAGTACACCCTATCGATTACCAACCCTATGGGAATTTATGATGTCGTCCTTGCCTAGAATGTGGATTTTATCAGAATTCCCCTTCGCTTCTTCTCCACCCCCAGCCCACGTTCCTCTTATCCTATCCTCACCACCCCTGCATTATCCATGGACCTTGCTATGTGCCTCTTGGAGCCTCCCTCCCTCTCATTCTATTTTCAAATCTTTTCTCTCGATGCCGAGGACTTTGGAGCCTCTCCAAGGACTCACAGAGCCCCCAACTCACCCTTAGAATTTTTAATTCCTCCCAGGGGATGTATCTCCCTTAAGCCTCTTCATTCACCCCCCTCTTCTTTGGCCTCCCCTTCCCCTTGTGATTTCCCTTCTGCATTCTAGCGCCACCTCTCCCATTTCGCGGTTTTCCCTTATCCCCCTACAGAAAAACCAAGGAATTGTCAGGACTGACTACTCTCCAGCGCATGAAACAATGCAATATGGAAATGAAGCTCCGAAAGACTCGGGAAGCTAGTCAGAGGAAGCCTGGGAAGAGGATTGTGGTGGATGTAACAACATCAGAGTTCAACTAAACACAATGAATTCCAACTGAGCCTTTGAGCTGGAAACACTATCCCAGCACAGATTCTTGATTGGAAAGTTGCAGGACAAAAGTGAAGCCCAACGCGGCTAGATTGAAGATAACCAACTGAACATGGAGATCTTGCAACAAAGACTAGATAAACTAGAAGGCACATAGGGCCCTCCAAACAACCCGAGGGAGCAGTAGGGGAATTCTCTACATGCTCATTTCGTTCAACCAAATCCTGGATCTGTATGAGCCACACCCAAAGAACTTGGAGGACATGCAGCATATCAAAACAAAAAAGGGTAACCAAAAATACAGAATCTTCATGTTTTGTCGAATAATATATATCAATGGAATTTTTTTCCAGAGATACTTGGGGAATTCAAATTTCGGAATTTTTGAAAAGAATGTGGGATGCTCTAAAATCTATCCCAATTTAAATCCTCACTTTTGTAAAAGCCTCTCTTTAAGAGGGAAGACTTGACGGTCTGTACATACCCCCTTTTTGTAAAACTAATGGATTCTTCCACATAGTTAATATAATTTTTTCCAGTTTCTGTTAAAAAAAACAATTTTAAAAACATGTAAGGCCTTCCTATTTCAGAGCCTCAAAAAAAGAATCTCCTACTGTAAAGACTGCAATTTAGTTCATGATTTTAAGGAACAAACTGGTAAATAAACAACATAATAACAATAGCATAATAAAAACAACAACATAATACAAACATATCGGCTAGTAAAAATACATATATCACCCTCAGGTTGGTTGATTTAGCCCCTAACTCATTTGTTCTTGTTCTTCCCAAACTTCCCAAATTGAATATTTTCCTCCCATCCAATTAGGAACAACCTCTTTGGATCCCTAGCTCTAGGAATCCTTGCGGTTTCTTGACCCCTGGGCCCAAAGTTCCTGGAAACAACAGTGCTCCTGTGAGAGTTCCCAAAAACAAATTGTTCTTCCAATTTCCTCCTTCCCTCTCTCTTTCAGAATTTATTCCTCCTTCTTCTTCCCCAA